>JAMSGN010000113.1:42846-141058 GCA_030462905.1 Jamesozyma gamospora
ATTAAAATTTTACCATTAGAAAATGAAACTTTAAAAAAAAAATTAAATGAAATTAATAATAATAATCTTATTAAAGATGAAAATGAACCAAAGATTTAAAATAATCAAAGACATATAATTTACATATTGCATTTTTAATTTTTATATATTTTATCATATATCAAGACTATCATCATCATCATCATCATCATCATAATTATAATAATTTTTTCTGGAATCAATTCTTAAAATATTATTAATATTCTTAATTAAATCATTACTAATTAAAATTTTTTCCAAATTAATTATTGGGAAATCATTTGGATCATTACCTAATTGACTAAAACCGATTAATCTTATTCTTTCAATATTTTTTTTATAACCTATAACAAATGGTAAAATTTTAATATTTAATTTATTAACTAAAAATGGACAATTTTCAACATTAATCTTAATAAATTTTGTATTCAAATATTTTTCAGATAATTTTTGTAATTTTTCATTCATCTTTTGACATTTTAAAAATTTTTCTAATTCAAAATGAATTATAATTGAATCAAATTTACTATTATTATCATTAATTAAATTAATTAAATTAGATTCATTTTCAATACTTTCAAAAGTTTGATCATTTTCAATAACAGTTTTCTCTAATTTTTTCAAATGTTTTGATATTCTTTCAATACGTTCTTCTCTAAATTTATTCATAATTTGTTTAGTTTCTTCATCATTATCAATTTCATTAATCAATTCATCAATATCAATATCACTTTCATGCCCATTTTCAATTAAATTTTCTTCAAATTTAATAATCTTATCATTCATCTTTACTCTATTATTTTCTGTTTATGTTAAAAACTTTTCATATATAAATTTTATATTTTTTTTTTTTTTGTTTCATTATAAAAATTTTATATATATTTACTTTAAATAAATGTATAATAATATACAAAGATTGGACCGATAACATTTGCAATTATATTAATATTATTTAAAAAATCCATAATAACTTGTTTTAAATTAATTTTTGCCTTTGAATTTCTTAAAATTTTTTTACTCTTATCATCATCATTAACACTAATTGGTAATGGTAATAAATTTTTTTTCTTATTATTTTTAAAATTTTTAAACAAATGATAACTTTCTTCATTATGATATTTATAAATATAATAAAATAATGATATTACATTTAAAATTAATAAAATAATATAAATGAAAATTGGTTTAAATGGACTTGGTAAATAACAAATTTCTGTTTGAATAGTATTATCATTATTACCATTATTATATAATGATAATAATTGAATGGCTGGTTTTGATATACCCATATTCATGGCACATGATTTAACTGTAATTTCATCACTTTTATCAGTATGAGTTTCATCAATCTTAAATGAATGTTTTATATGACAATAATCATGATCATCACCAGAGAAAACATATTTTGGTTTAATCGCTGATAAAATTTCTTGTGAAAGATTATTATCAATAACAGTTTGATATTGATCACCTTTTGTAATTGGAAATAATTTCTTAGATTCTCTTAATTTACCACATTGTTGAGTTTCTGGATTACGATACAATGGTACATGAGTTAATAAAATTTTAGGATTTGGATGATCTTGTTTGTTCCAATGATTAAGAAAATTTCTTGGTATAGATGAAATATTTGAATTAATAGTATCTGATAAAGAAATTGTATCTAATAAAACAAATGTATGATTACCAATATCAATTGAACTTGATGTTTCGCCAAAATATGCAATAAATCTATTTAAACTTGATTCAATAACGTTATCACCAAATCCAATATCATGATTACCAGGTAATGACATTACTGTCTTAACATTTGGTTTCTTTGGGAAAATCTTATTAAACCTTTCATATTCTTTCATCCAATAATTATCATCCCAATATCTACCACCATCAAATAAATCACCAAGAAAAAAATTAGTATTGGGATTCAAATAATATTGAATATATTTCCAATTTCTAGTATGATAATGATCAACAAGAATATTAGTAATATAATTAACAATCCAAGGTCTATTAGGATACGAATAATCATCCATAATTTGTGGATCAGCAAATAAAGCAACTTTATGACTATCAACATGATTATTATTGTCATGTTCAAATTTCCAATCTTCCCATTTATTCCATTGACATTTATTTAAAGTATTCATAGGACTAATATGTTCATTATAATTAATAACAACAAACCATGCTAAACATGAACAAAGAATAAATCTCCAATATAAGACAAAATCGACTTTAACAATTGGAATTTGAAACTCAATCTTTCTCTTAGAAAAGATTCCACCTTGATCATTACCTCGTTTCGGATGGTATTTCTTGACTTTTCTTGTCTTTTTAACCGTCTTTTTCTTTAAGACAGTTCTTTTCTTTTCACTGGACATAATAAATTGTTTAAATTACCGTAAATTGTTCAATTAAAATGAATTTAAAGTTTTCTGTGGTTTTCCAATTTGTATTATAAATTTTTTATCTTTTAAAATTTATTGTTTGTTCATCGCTGAAAAAAAATTGCAAAGCAAACAGAAAAAAAAGAGTTTAGTTTTGTAAGAGCAAATAGATTCAAAAAAAAAAATATTGTAATTTTAACAAAATTTTATAATAAATTTTTGAACTTGTTTGCTGGTTTTTACAGATTGATTCTTAGAAATTTTTGCTGATTCAAGTAATAGCGCTACCTTTTAAGTATGAATGTGGAGGATTCAAGATCGTTAAGATCAAAAAGTACTGTAGAAGATGAAAATAACCAAATTTTTGATTTTGATACAAGCGAATTTGGTATAAATCCAGAATTAAACTTGAATTTTGTGTTTAGAGGTGCTCCAAAGATTTCTTCAAAGGATGAAAAATCAATTGATAATGATTTACATAGTAAATCAACCGTTAATAATGCTAATGAAACTAAAAAAAATATTACTAAAATGATTCTTAAAGTGGAAAATCATAACATTGTAAATGAGAAAAACCTCAATCATGAACCTTCTTTATCGGATTCTTTATATTTAAACTATCATAAAAAAATGTTAAAACAAGAAACAAGAATGATTAATCAAGATATCACTGAAAGTGAAAATAATGCAGATAGTTTATCATTATTATATGAGAAATTAAATATGCCTAGTTGGCCAACAACATTACAAAAAATCACCAAAATTAATGATGTAAAAGATGAAAATGAAATGAAATTGAAAAGATCTTTAACTAAAGATAAGATAAGGTCAATGCTAGATAAATTTGAACTTATGAAACGACATGGTTCGGTTTTAAATAAAAATTCAAAATCTTTTAAGATTAATCCGTATACAAAATGGGATCAAATTTATAAACGTATTGATAGAAAATTCATATTAAATTATAATAGTTCTTCTGATGAAGAAGAAGAAAATTTATCAGCAAATGAAATTAAATGTTATCGATTAAAGAAAAAATCTGAAAAAGTCGGTGGTTCCATAACAATAGGTCTAGGACCAAGTGATCTTGATACATCAAATTTTGCAATTATTTGTAAACCTTTAGAAAAACCATATATTATAAAATCTTCTTCGAAAGAAAGATCTGAATGGAAAAAATATCATATAACTTATTCAAATAAAATTAAGTATATCCCAAAAATAAAAGATCAAAATGCAAAACAAATAAATTCATTTAAGATACCTTTAACTTTAAAACCGAGAAAAGAATATTCAAAGAAAAAATTGGATAATAATGAAGAGACAAGTATAAATAAACCTTGTAATTGTGAAGCCAAAACTAGTATTGTAACGACACCCAATGAATTAGTTCCTAACACAATTTCTTATGAAAAGATGTCTGTCTTACAGGTTAGTTCTAAAATTGAAAATTCAATTTCTGTAATAAATACTGAAAATAGTTTCGTTCCTTCTATTATACCTAATGTTAGAGTTGATAATTCAAATTCTTCTATAATAAATAATTGTAATAAAAATTTTAATTTAGGAAACGCTTCAATTGAAATTCCAACAACAAAAAATGATGAGATTTTAGTTCCAAAAGATATAGTTCCAAGAGATATAGTTCCAAGAGATATAGTTCCAAGAGATACAGTTCCAAAAGATACAGTTCCAAAAGATATAGCTCCAAAAACTTTAGCTCCAAAAACTTTAGCTCCAAAAATTTCATTAAAGTCTTTTAGCTTTGACAGTAGTTTTTTCTCCTTAAAGGGGAGGGAAGATTTGAAAAATGACAAGATAAATCAAACTATGCCATTTAGTAATGAAAAGAAAAATATTGAAGTCAATAATGTTGCTATTAACAGAAATACATTTATTAATATATTACCTGGAAGTAGTATAAGGAAAAAACCGAAAATTACAAGTATTGAGTTTGCTAAAGATACTAAGAAACAAATTACAAAACCTTCAATAAATTCTTTATTGTCTAATGATTCTAAGGAATCTAAATTTACAAAATCTACAATAAATTCTCTATTGTCTAATGAATCTACAATTACAAAAACTTCAATAAATTCTTTATTATCTAATGACTCTAATGAATCCAAATTTACAAAACCTTCAATAAATTCCTTATTGTCTAACGACTCTACAATTACAAATCCGTCAATAAATTCTTTCTTATCTAATGATTCTGGTGATTCTACTCCTTCTAACTTTGTTTAAACATCAAGGAGTGACAACTTTCTTATATTTAATTCTAGATAATGAGAAAAAATTAAGGCAAAAGTTATAGCTAACTTTGTTATATAAAAAAGGACAATAAATAACAATCATTATGTATTTGAGCATAAATAGTTTTTAAAATCATAATCAAACATTCCAAAAAATAAATAATTATTAATTTTTTCAGTCTTCTTCAAAATCTTTAATGTAATTCTTAAAAAATGTAATTTGCATAGATGATAACATTATATCTTTCAATGATATTTCAAAACTTTCTGGTACATTTTTGGCAATTGATAATTGTTTATTCTTCAATTCTGATTCTTCAATAGAATCATAAAATAAAATATCATTATTGAACCCATATAATTTTATTAAATAATTTCTTAATCTTTCTAAAATGATCTGAACTACAATTAAATTTTTTGTCTTTTCATCAATTTTTACTTCTTTTTCTTCAATACCATTCATATTATTTTCGATTAACATAATATCATCAGCAATTATTTCTTTAACTTGTTCAGAAAAAAAATCTGCAGCTTTAACTAATTGAAGCATTTCAAATTGATTATGAAATTTCATTTGAGTTAAATTTCCTGACAAAAAAACGATAATATCTCTCTTTTCAATCGATTGAGGTTCACTAATTATTTCATTAAATGTAGAATTAATTATTTTCATAATCGATTTAAAAAATTTTGTAGTTTGTCCTTTGCTCTTTTCATTATTTAAAATTTTTTGCAAAGAACTTATGAATTCAGTATTATCATAAAACAAATCTTTTCTTGTGTCTTTTGAATAAACAAAAGCTAAGTGGATTCCCTTTGAAAGACCATTATATATCATTGATTCGTACTTTTCAAATAATTCAGTTAATATTTGCACTACAATATTCTTCATGTATTTATCTGTAGTTGAAATTAAAGCTGTAATAGTTGGTATACAAAAAGATGGGTTAGTGTATCCATATTGTAAAATCAGTTTCATTAATCTGATACCAACCAATGCACATTTGAGATCTGGCAATCGACAAATAGCTAAAATATTTTGTAAATATCTCGAAACTAAAGCAGAACAAATACCATCACTAACAAATTCATTCTTATTTTTAATTTTGGAATCATTTTTGGATTTATTAGATGATAAAGATTTATTAACTCCAGCTTTTAGAACTGATTTTTTTTCTTCTAAAATGAAAAAATCATAAAAACTTTCTAAAATAACTAATTGAATGTCAAGATTATCATTTTTGAATTCAGTGTCTAACAAATTGAGGATATGTTTGGAGTTAAATAAACGAGGATGATTTCCACATAGTTTTGCCAAATTTTTAATTGCTATTCTTCTTATAACGTGGATTATACCAGCTTTTGATAAAACTAACATACATTTTGCCGTATATTCATATATTGATTCACCTTCTGAAATATTTGAAATCTTTATAGTTTCCAAATCAAATTTACAAAATCTTGCAAAACCAGTAGATAAATATATTAATCTTTGTAATTTTCCATCAGTTTTAATTGATCCTGGTTCTTTATTTGCTGTAGCGATGTATGGAGCAAAATGTGTAAAACATGAAGAGCAAGCTCTAGCAATTCTTGTTACATCATTTCTTTGAGTTGCTACACACCAGGCTAAGGGAATTGCTTCTTCCATTTCTTTGACGTTCATTTTGGGAAGTCCTGTTAACAAAGTTGTTTCCAAATCATAAAGAAATTTTGGTTTAAAATTAGATAGTTTCTCCATGGTATTTCTAAAGACATGAAGGATATAAAAATGAAAATTTTCATTCTCATCTGCAACCATATAAGGATATAAACCGGATATATGATCTTTTGTAATAAATCTTGTCGTTGAATCAGATAATTTTGATAATAACGTCAAAAAATTTTGTTTTTTATTTTGAATTTCTTTTGTCTTCAAATCTATGGTCTGTAATTCGATAATTCTTTGAACTAAAATATGTGTAATACTATTCAAACTGTTCTTGATTATTTCGAAGATCGCAGGGGTATGAGATGCAGAGTTTAGTAGATAAAAATTTAAAAACCAATCGAAGACAGAAGAAGATTTTTCATCATTAGCAATCACATTGGCTATAATTTGAATAATATCACTACATAGATAATTTTGTTGCTCTTTTTTATTTTCTAATTCATTGACATCAAAAATCCATTTCTTTAACAAAGTGTTTCTTGACATTTCTATAATAGTATCTTCTTCGTCTTCAAGTTTTAAGAGTATTTTTGAAGCAACAAAAGTTTTCACATTTATATCAGTGCTTTCCTCATAAATTTTTTCATTAATTTTTAAAATATGCTTTCGAAGTAAGATACTATCAGCATCATAATTTACATTAATTTGTTGATAGAATTGTATGTAGGAGGAACCGATACTAACCAAATCTAGAATTGCGTCTTTTACAGATGCAGCAGATTTATCAACAAGTAAATCGTTGATTGTTCCTTTCACTAATGGGTGTGTTAAAATATTTTGATCCTTTGACGCTAACATAGAAAGACATTTTACAGCGGTTGATCTAAGTTTAATTTTATCTTTTTCTAATACTGATAAAATTAATTTCAGATAAGGTTCGTATAAATTTAAAAGATCAGATAAATGTAAAATTGAAAAATAATCTTTTTTAATTTCATTTAAATTGAATTTTTGATAACCAGAAGTTAATCCTACCTGCATATCTGCAAAATTATTCTGAATTATTTCTTTAACAATCTTTTTTTGTTCTTCAGATTCTACAGCATATTCAAATAATTTACATAAAAAAAATATTTCTGAATTCCATAAAAATTTTATAGAAGTTTCATTTTCCAAAGTCTGCTTCAAATATTGTATGCAGTTTCTATAACATTGTACCAAAGAATTTAAGATATTTGGATAATTACATATCTTTATTAAATTATTTGCTTCATCTGGTCTTGTTTCACATTTAATTTCAAAGATAGAGCATCCGATATGACCTAATAACTGCAAACATAAAGTTTCTATATTAGCATGTTTGTTATGAGATGGACCAAATACCAATAAAATTTTTTTGGTTAATGAAGATAGCAAATATTGAGCGACTGGATATTTTGGAGAAGGTAAAACAGTAATTAAATCATGAACATAGTTATCTAAACAATGACGAAATTTAGCAAAATCTTCAAATACTCTATTAATAATGGTATCATTTATATGTTCTATGAATATATTTAATATTTGTTGATTTTCTTGTTGTTTTACTATCAAACTCTGAAAACTCTTATCATCTAACTCGTTAAATGATAAACAAGTGGTAAAACAATTTATATGTTCTAACATACAAAGTATAGCTAATGTAAAATCTGTAATAAACAAAGTATCATCAATTCTTCTAAGTCTTCTCTGCAATCTTTTAATTGGTAACATTTCTATATGTGATAGTAATTCATCAATAATAAAATCTCTTTGATTTTCAACTTTTTCAAAAAGTGAAATAAGTATTTTTCTACTTATTAATTTAATACTATTCCATGAATTTTGAAGCGTTAAATTATTACCAAATTCGAATTCATTCTCCATTAATAAATCAGAAAATAAATATATGAGTTTTGTAATAAGACCTTCATCTAAGTATGGTCTTTGTTGAATGTATTCTGGTAATAATACCATGGAGTGATATATTAATTGAGATTCTTCATTAGAAGATTTATTTGAATCTTTATTCAATTTCATATCTTCTAAAGTTTCAGAGATAAAATCAATTGGTTCTAGGATATATCTCTCCAGGTATAAACGTTTATCGTCTTTATTGAATAAAAAAATACTAAAGATACTATTCACGGAAAGATAAGAAATTTTTTTCAGTAAAATATCATCTAATCCAGTGCTAGAATATCCTTTATAATTTTTAATATTCATTAATAACACATTTAACAATCTAACTAACCAACCAGAATCAATTTTATTCCACATCTGTTTGACAGTAGAAAGGTTTTTCAATGTTAATTGTAATTTATTCATGTAAGTTTCAGTTAGAATATAATGATCGCCAGGTAAACAAATCCAATATTCAAGATTATTTAAATCAGCATCATTTTCATCTTTACCAATAAAATCTACTAAATTTTCCAAATCTTTTAAATACTGTGTTCCAAGTAATTCTTGGTTCATTGTGACATTTGAAATGAGTTTTGGTTTTTTAACACCTTCTTGACTACTTAAATCAATAGAAGTACTAGTAACTGTATTTAACTGATGTTTTTTAGCCTCCTTTTTAAGTGATTTTTTTGATTTCGAAGTGATATCTTTTGATTCTACCTTCGGGTTTGTAGCCAACAGACATTGTTTAGCAAAAGGTGATAAATTTTCAAGTAAACTTGAAGAGGTGTCATTATTTGTTTCATCAGATGTTAAATTTAAATGAGAAGGTCTCTTAAAAATTAACTTATTTTCTTCTATATTATTTGAATTAAAATTTATTGGCTCTAAATTTGTAGGAGAAGACTCTGGTTTTTTGTCAGATGCTTCGAATGTCGTCTTTGTTTGCGGTACTGTCACAGTGAATGGAGTGGTAATTAAAGAGGATAAACCATCCTTTGGAACTAAATTGCTAATTGGGTAAAATTTAAGAGCATCAACTATTCTCTTTGGAATATCTGTATCTTCACCGGGATAATTTTCCATAGCCGCCTATGTGATAGTAATAATTTGGAATGATCTTTACAGACAATTAAATGAATGAAAATTTAGCAGTCAAAAGTAAATCCAATTATTGTATCGTATATTAGTTGACAAATAAATACCTTTAAAGATTATATAACTTGATATGACAAACTTTGTTAATTTTAAAGTAATAGCTTTTCACACCCATACTTATTTTTCAATTTATTATATTATTTTTTTTTTTTTTTTACAACTAAACAAACGCGAATCGATGAGATCTAGTTATAAAAACAATACATGCGATGAATGGGTGTAATTTAATATAAATTCTATAGATTCTTTAATATATTCCAATATTTAATCGTCTATTAAATGTGCCAGCATACAATCTATAATTTGGAAGAGTAACAACTTGTTACATTTCTTATCTGCACAAATACCTTCTATAAAACCTATAATATCATCTTTATCTAAACCTAAAACAGTATCCATCTTATAAATCAAACATACTTCCCATAGATCAACTATGCACGTTTGTTTAAACGTTTCAAATTCTTTCCCAATTGGAATTATATTTCTGGGTCCCATTGCATTATCGTTTGGAAAAAGTTGTAATCTTAATAATCTAAATACTTTCCCACATGCTTGATCTGACCAAAATTTTTCATTAATAAAATTATTGAAAGATTTTCTTGTAGCTTTATTAATAATTTTATTATCTTTAATGAAATTTAATAAACATGCAATGATTCCATAAAGAAATGGTTTACGATAATTTAATCTGAAAAAATCAATCAATAAAAAATTAAAAATAAATCTTTGAAAGATTACTTTATCTTCATTTTTGACAATTTCTTCTTTTGGTTCTTTAAAACAAAACAAATATGATATTAACATGCAAATCGTAGTGAAAATATTCTTGATTATTTGTAAAAAAGATTTCTTGTGAGCTTTATCCTTTTTAATCTTTATCAAAAAACAAATTTTTTGAATTGCTTTTAAGGTATAATAAGGTTCCATAATACTATCAAGAATTCTTCCAAATAAAAGTTGATTTAATAACGCTTTAATAAAAGTATTTTGTAATTGTGATTTTGAATCTAATGAATTATTAATTATATTTGTTATCTTATCAGGATAATAATTTTTTGATTCATGTAATGTTAATTGACAATATTGATCATAAATTGTTTCTTTTGAAGTTGTTTCATTACATTGTTGTAAAATTTTAATATGTTGTGCCAAGATACACGGTATATCATCAATTAATAAAATTTCTAAATTTAAATTTTTTTGTTTGAAATAATGAATTAAATTTTCAAAGATATTATATAATTCAATTAAAAATTGTTTATCATTTGTTGGTATCTTATTACCATACCAAGTATTAATAAAATTTTTAAAGATTAATGATATGAATGCAATTATTTCTAAATCGGGTATATCTTTTAAATTAAAAATTCTTTGATGTAAAGATTTTGGTAAATTTGAACAACAAAGTTCTTGTAAATATTTTGATGAATTTTTGGGATATTTACTTTTAAATGGGGCATCTAGTATATTCAATTGTTTGTTAGAATTATTTGCTTTATCTGTTAAATTTCGTGATAATCTGCTTTGTTTTAAAGTATTTTGTTGAATCTTTTGAATAATACTTGAATTAGTATTATATAAAATAGTTGACATGATGAGATTTTTGTGATTGATTGCGTTTTTTACACAATGATATTTTTTATATTAAGATAACGTTCATATAATTTTTCTATACAAATTTATGTTTAAAAAAAAATGAGTATATTCGAACATTACATTTTAAAAAAAAATTATTCGAAAAGAAAATCAAAATGCAATTAAATGATGAATTAATAAAGAAACTTGAAGATCCTTATAAGTTTCATTATAAACAGGAATGGATAACATCACAACCTGATTCGATCGATGAAACAATATATGAATTATTTTCGTTTGGACAAATAAAAGATTTGAATAAAGAAAAATTATTAGCTGTATCCTTCAATGAAAAAATCTTGGAAAAATTACAAAAATTAACAATTATATCGTTAAGTGAAATAAATAGAGAAATTTCATATGATGGAATTTGTTATGAATGTAAAATTAATGATTATAAAAAAATTGAACGTTATTTAATTGAGTTGCAAAATATATTTAAAATTAAATTAGATCCTATAGAGAAAATTGTAACATTTATTAATTGGTATGATTGCAGAGATGTTTATGCAAATGAAAAACCTCTTCATCTTATCAATGATCTTCGAACGACCAAAAAAACATTAGTTGAATCATTAGAAAGTTGGAAAACTAAATTGCTTACAGAAATACTTGAATGATAGGATATAAATATTGTGTAATAAATATGTATGAATTAAATAAATAAATAGGTAGGAATAAATAAAAATTATCTGCTAAATATATGAGAAACAATATGAAAATTTAGTATTTTCATTTAGCTTCAATTGCCTCTGGTTCTTGTTTTTTATAAGTTTTACCAGTCCATAAGCTTTTTACGAGACCTGAAATACCATCATGATCATTTTCTAACTTATAAATACCAATAAGGGATAAGAATGAACCTGCACCTAATAAATAAATAGCATAGTTATGCCATTTACCATAGACTCTCTTTTGAACGTAATCTGTAATACAAGAATTGAATTCCATATAACAATAACCTAATAAAGATACAGCAAAGATTGAATCAGTTGCAGTACTTAAAGGACCTGTAGTTAACATTGCAGTAGCGGCTAATGGAACCGAAGTAATGGCAAAAGTTTTTTCTAGCCACCAATGGAAAGAACCTTCAATTTTCGAAGATTTTGGTGAATGGTATGCATCATTTGGAGTTCCTACAACACCACCTGGTTTTTGGGGCAGAGTTGGTAAGAAAGGAATTGTAAGTGATCTTTTTGTAGAAGTTTGAAATGCTCTAGTAGTGACGCGAGATAAGATGTTAGATCTAGATATCATTATGGAAAGGTACGATATTTGGTTTCAATTGTGGTAAAAAATTGTTTGTAAACTCTTACGAAACCATTGTTTAAATAGAAGTGAAAACATCAAATTCCGAGTCCCGGAGTTCTTTTGCGTGTGCTCGATGTTTATTGGCTGGAACAACGGAATGAAAAAAAAGCTTTATTTTCATTTATGTAAATTATATATAGAGAAATATGCATTTATATACAAACAAATTATGGTTAATTATTTTATTTTAATAGCTCTTCAATGATACGATTGATGGTATCATTGTCATTTGTATCTAATTTTTTGATTCCAAGTCTTCTCAGAACTTCCACAATTTTCTTCTTTTCAAAACCTTGTGATTCAAATTCTTGAACGGTATCAGCATTAATTCCATATAATTCAGCTTCATCTACACCACCAGTAGAAGCAGTATCAGAAGCATAAAGTTTTGTCCATAGAGAAGCTGTTTTATTGAATGATTCCCTGTCTCTTAAATAATGTTGAGCGACTTCCGCATCTTGAGGATCATTTGGTTCAGGTGATTGAAGTAAAGCTTGTAAAGAAATTAAAGCAGATTTTAACGTTATTACTGGAGACCATGCATTTTTCAAAATATCTAAACAAATGGCTCCTGTAACAGATGAAACATTTGGATGATAAACTTTAGTATCAAATTTCATCTTTGGTGGTTTGAAAGGATATTCCATTGGAACTTCAATATCAACAATGAACTTACCCTTTTCATAAGGAGTCCCTGGGGGTCCTAAAAAGGAACCTTTCAAATGATGTATATCAGATTCATTGACAAATTCAAGAGTAATATGGGCCTCAGGATCATCCTTGACGGCTTGCATTTCCTTCATGATTCTTTTAGCTCTGGACATTGTTTGATATATATATGTAATATGGATATGTAGCTGTTGTACAGTCTGTGTCTTGGTGATGGAACTAAAGTATGGTGGCAATTTTATTTTTGTTCTTTTTGGATTTGTATTATATTGGTGATTTTTTCTAGAAATGTTTATGGGAGTTAGGGTTTGTGTTAGGGCTTTCGTTTGGCATGACAGAAAACTTTTTCAAAAGTTGCAACGATGACTTTTCAGTTTATTTGGTGAAATGGTTACAATGAATAGAATTGCCATAAAGTGCAGTAGACACAGGTGAAACACTACGAGACGTAACCATGGTTGAGGATTCTAGAGTAAGAGACGCGGTCAGATCAGGTGAACAAAAATCACTACCAGCTTCTTTGGTTCCAAAAGCACCAGCTGTTCTATCTTCTAGGGACAAGATTACCAAGAGATTAATTGTTGTTCTCTCAATGGCTTCCTTAGAAACACATAAAATTTCTTCTTCAGGACCAGGTGGTGATAAATATGTTCTTTTAAATTGTGATGATCATCAAGGTATTTTGAAAAAAATGGGTAGAGATATTAGTGAAGCAAGACCTGATATCACTCATCAATGTCTTTTAACTTTATTAGATTCTCCAATTAATAAAGCTGGTAAATTACAAGTTTATATTCAAACAAGTCGAGGCATTCTTATTGAAGTTAATCCAACTGTTCGTATACCTAGAACATTTAAAAGATTTTCTGGTTTAATGGTTCAATTACTTCATAAATTATCAATTAGATCAGTAAATTCTGAAGAAAAATTATTAAAAGTTATCAAGAATCCAATCACTGATCATTTACCAACAAAATGTCGTAAAATTACTCTTTCTTATGATTCTCAAGTTATTCGTGTTCAAGATTATATTGAAAAATTAGATTCTGATGAAAGTATTTGTGTCTTTGTTGGTGCTATGGCAAGAGGTAAAGATAATTTCGCTGATGAATATGTTGATGAAAAGGTCGGTTTATCAAGCTATCCATTATCCGCTTCTGTTGCATGTTCTAAATTTTGTCATGGTGCAGAAGATGCTTGGGAAATCTTATAGAATTAGTTAGGTATGTATAATAAAGATATCAGTAAAAATTTTCATTTTCTGATATTTAAATTTTGTATATTATTATTTACGCACCATTGTATTTTTTTAATATATGTTTCTTGATTATAATAAAACAATTATGAAACAACGCGACTTAAAAAAAGTTTCATAAATGTCAGAAACTAAAAAAGAACAAAAGTGTATAGATAATAATTGTTTGGAATATTTCATTTATATAAGTAAAGAAATTATATAATAAAAAAAAAAATAAGAAAAATGTGTGAGCTGCAATTTTTGAAATTTTCAACTTTTTAACCAAAAATGCCAGTATTCACATCATATCTTCAACTCGGGGAAAGACTTTCACAAATATGGATAAATAAATATACAATTTTATTAATTTTAACAATGTTAATATTATTATTTTTTTCAAATTCTTTACAACATTCACTTAAAACCATTGAAACATATACTTTATCAAATTGTGCTACAATTGATAAATTATATAATAACGTCGCAAATAATACGCCACATTATTTAGGTAAAATGGGTAATTACCTTGTCGTCAAAACAATGGAAGAAACAGTTTCTATGGTATTGTCATCTTTATCAATGTTAGTTTATGCTTCTGAGGAACTTTTAGGTTTTGTAATTGATTTATATTTGGGTACATATGCCTGTCTTATCGTAAGTGCCATTGATGGAACAGTTGATATTGCCACTAACACGACAGAAAAAATAATTGGATCTGTCAATAATACTATTATAAGTTTTGCAAATGAATTGGATGATGGTCTTGATGATATATCTAAAGTAATTAACAAAGTTACGTCGACGGCAAAAAAAATTTTCAGTGATGATGATGATGACGATAATGATAGTAGTATGACAAAAATTAATTTAACAGTTAATGCATTAAGACATATTTCAATTCCTGCTTCAATAAATGATAAATTGCAAAGTCTTTCGGATAAGACACCAGATTTTGATACAGTTAAAAATAAGACAAAATCTTTAATTGATGTACCATTTAAAAAAGTCAGAAAAGAAATAAAATCAATTAATACTTCAAAATTGTTTGCTGATGAAACTTTGCTTTACGTTCCAGAAACAGAAATTGTAAATGGTACAGGAATTTGTTCTTCAAATAAACCTGAAATTCAAAAAATTTATTCTAATTTAAATAAATCTGTGAAAATAATGTCAATAATTTTCATTGTACTTTTAATCCTGGGTTCTATTTGCATATTAATACCTATTGCTTGGGAAGAATATAAACAATGGAATCGTTTACAAGATATGAAAAGGCATTTTAACAATGAACAGTTTCTGTATGAGAATTATAATAAACATGTTTTGGATGATTATTTTACTGAAGAGAGTGGAATTACTAGGATAGAATCATTCAAATTAAAATATGATGAAAATCCAACACCAGATATAATTGAAAGTTATCAAAGAGTTTTCCATAAGACTCAAACAAGGATAAGTGATGATGTAGTTTATTTATCAACATTATTCTGTGGTAAAGATATTACAAATTATCAACGGAAAAAATTAGAATGGTTTGTTGCATATATTACATCTGAAAGAGCTTTGTTAGTGCTTGGTATAGGTATTTTAGCAATAACAGTAACCATATTTCAATTAATTATTATTTTAGTATTACAAAAAAATGTTAATGATCCAAATTTTGTTAATTCAATGTATGAATCAAGTCAAAATTCAACTTTAACTAATACATTTAAAAAAGATATGAATTTATGGAGTCAACAAACAAATATTTATATCAATACAACACAATCAAATATAAATACACACGTATTTGGATGGGTAGATGAGACAACCGTATCAATTAATAATACAGTTAACACAATGATGGCGGAAATTGACGAAACTTTGGTAGATGTTTTTAATGGCACATTACTTTATAACCCTATGAAAACTGTAGTTAAATGTGTTATTGGAAATAAATTATATGCAGTTGAGAAAGCAATGACATGGATTAATGAAAAAGCTAATTTAAATTTACCTCTTGTTAATATTACCGAAATACAAAAATCATTAAATTATGATGATGTAAGTTCCAACAATGAAGCAAATAATACCGTAAAAGAATTGTTAAGTGATATGCAAAAAGGAATCAAAAAAGTACTAAAATTATTTCATAAGACTGCAATGATTGAACTTTATATTTCACTTGGGATATTAAGTATTTGGTTAATACAGATACCTATAGGGTTAATAATTTTATACTACAAAATATATAGACAAAGATGTAATTAATCAATTTTTTTGTTTTTTTATAATCAATCTGAACATATGTTAATTATATATTCAATTTTTCTGTAATTTAGATTATGCAAAATTCACAATTCCAAGAGCAAAGTCATCCTGCCAATAACTTTGCATTCTTTTAACTTTGCTGTCATCGTATCTTGATTTTTTGTCTTGGCATTTTGCCATTTTTGGTTTTCATTATCAAATAAACGTAAACGACGGACAATGAATGAAAACCAAAATGAGCCCCAATTCACCAGATTTGTTTTTAATGATAAACAATTACAAAACAACAAACTTGATAATTAAAAGACGTTGTTAAGCAAAGTGCATGTTTTTCACAAAAATTTTTTAATATTAAAAATTTAAAAACATAATGAAACGAATCTTTTCGGGACATAAATCAACTGATTTACAAAGCGATCAATTATATAATGATAACTCTCCAACAAAGAAAGAACTGTTTAAAAATAATTTACAAGAACCTTTATCGAAAGAATTGGTACCAATAGTTACTTTGTTAACTGCACATTCTCATAGAAGATATCACGAAGGTGTATTAAAGATACTTTTTGACTTGAAAAATGATGGCACTGAAGCTGAAAGAAAGTGGAAAGATGTTTACGGAGTTTTACTTGGTGTACAGTTAGCATTATGGGATGCAAAAGAATTATCCAAAAATTCTGATTTCAAAAAATTTGTTTCAAAACCAAATTATATTAATTTTACTGATGCTATTATTAAACCTATTGAGACTGTTGATGGTGTAACAAATTCAAATGAAGGTAAAAAATTAGAAAATATTTTGGTCATTTCAACAACTTTAAAAAATAGATATTTTTTACAATTCGATGATAAACAAACTTTCAACTTGTGGAATGCTTCAATTAGACTAAGTTTATATGAAAATTTTGCTTTACAACAAGCTTATACTGGTGCTTTTTTATCAAGTAGAGGTGCAAGATTAAGTGACATTGCCGTAGTATTAGCATCAAATAAATATGACTATGAAGATTGGGTTAGTGTTAGATTTGGTATTGGTATGCCATGGAAACGTTGTTATGCAATAATCTCACAAAAGGGTAATAAAAAAAATTCAATGGGTGAAATTAATTTTTATGAATCTGATAAAAAAATTACTAAAAAAAACTCAATGACAATTGTTTCTGCCGCTAGAGCCATTTATGCGATTTATCCATCATCTCCACAACTAATTGATAACTCAACAATTATTAAATTAGAAGGTACAATAAAATTTGATAAAAAACAATCACCTATCGAAACGAATATCTTTATTATGCCAGAAAGACATAATGCAGTGCCAGGTTATGATACCATCATAAGATTTTTAGTTCCTGCAATGAATGCATTCCAATTATATGGTAGACCTAAGAGATTAATAGCAAATAAAGATGATCCATCGTCACTTTTATTTGCATTACCTTCATTACCACATATTTATTACTTAAATGTTGAAGATTTATTACCATTAACAAAATCTTCAACAAATTTAACATGGAATAATTTTAATTGGAGACATCAAATTAATGAAATATTATTACACAAGTGTAATAGGGGTTATTCAGGTTGTGGATCAAGTATTGAAGTTAAAAAATTATTAAATTCGCCAATGATTGGTTCTGGTGAATTATTTGATAGTTCAGGTACTATCTTATCGCCAAGAATTAATAACATTTTATCAACATCACCAAATAAATTTTCAAATAATAAATCTGAAACAAATTCATCACATTCAAGTTTAAGTAAAAAAAGTCAATCAAATACACCCAAATTTGATAATGAAACATTTTCAATTAATAATAAATCAGTTTATCAACAACAAAGAAATGATTTAAGTGATGAATCATTTCCTATTAAAAAAAATTTAGAAATTAAAAATAAAGATATGAATATAAATGTTGAAGATTCTAATTTTAATAAATTTAATAAAATAAATTTGGATGATTCTAAATTTAATCAATTAAATTCAACTGAATATGATAATGATTATATAATTAATTATAATAATTGTAATAATGAACATTTACCACACCGTGAAAATTCAGAAATTAGTAAAATTTATGATTCATATGCAGAAATTAGATCAAGTGTTAATGATGATATGAAATTAGATAAAAAAATGAAAGATTTATCATTAAATAAAGAAAAATCAATGATATTTGATTCAAATGATATTGATGTATTTGATCCAGGTTATATGGAACAAAATCAAATGATTGAATTTGAAAATAAATTAATGAAACAAAGTAGTTATGAAATTTCAAATAAAAGTAATGAAAGATTTAATTTTGGTAATCCATATGATAGTAGTGAATCGGTATTTGGAATGTCAAAGAGAGATGAAAATGAAGTTTCAAATATTAAATTACCGCCATTAAATAATGATAATTTATCAAATAAAGAAAATTCACTAGAATCTGAATATTTTCAAAGTTGTAGTGAAGTGAGTACTCAAAGAGGATCCCCTGATAAACAAGAGTATGGAAATGTACAAAGTAATGTTAGAGAACAACAACAATCAAGATCTCAAAGAATGTCACCTCATAGACAACAATATGGTGATGTACAAAGTAATCGAAAAGGACAACAACAATTAAGATCTCAAACAGTTTCACCTCCTAGACAAGAATATGGGAATATACAAAGAGAACAACAACAATCAAGATCTGAAAGAGTGTCACCTACTAGGAGAGAGTATGGGAATATGCAGCCAAATATGAGAGAGCAGCAACAATATGAGCATCAAAGAATACCACCTAAAGGACAAGAGTATGGAAGTATGCAACCTAATATAAGAGAGCAGCAACAACATGAGCATCAAAGAATACCGCCTAATGGACAAGGGTATGAAAATATGCAACCTATTATGAGAGGACAACCACAATTTGAATATCAAAGAGTGCCACCTAATAAACAAGAATTTGGTAATATAAGACCACAACAAAAAGTAGGACCTCAAAGAATATCACCAAATAAGCAAGAATTTTCCAATAGAGATGTTAATTATCAAGATAAACAAGTTCCATTTCAGACAAATGGAAGAAATATAAATAATTTTAACTCAAATCAATTTGTTCAAAGAATGACACCAGAAGCACACAATTATTCATCTCAACAATATCATGGAGGTAATATAAATAATTATCCACCTCAACAATACCCTGAAGGCAATGCAAGTAATTTTTATGGTAATGCACCACAACAACAACCAAGACAAACTCCACCAGTTTCTAATGCATACAGATATTCTCCAGTACAAAGTAATTTTAGTAATGGATCTTTACCTATGAATCAACAACGTGGTAACTTCTATCGTCCATCGCCATCACCTTATGGTAATACATTTGTACCAAATTCCAATTCCTATCCAAATTCCAATTCGAATATGAATATAAATCAAAGAATTTCGCCATCAGCAAGACCACGTCCTGCCGATGGTTTTTCTAAATTTATGCCTAATAATTCTAATACAAATCCATATTCCCATTAGTCCCCCATTGTAATTTTTATATATTTTCTATACAGAAATATTGTAATGTAATAATAATAACAATACTATGATAATGTCACGCGGTTGCTCAGACGACACTTTTCCGAGCTGTGGATCCAAAATCTTGAAATTGTGGAGCGAAAACGGCGCCACAGTGAAAAAACGTTTAAGCATATCAGACACAATCTATAATTACTGCAATGCAACCATTACACCTATATATACAGAGGTAAAGGATACAGCTTCTTTATTTGATTTCTTGTTATATACCCTTATATATATTTATAAATATATATAGTATTTAAGACATAAGACAGAGTCTCTCATAATGGCAACATCTTTAAAATTTATTAATCAAGAAACTTTATCATCGACTAATCCATTCATTAATTTAGTTCAAAATCAAAAAATTGTGGAAATTCCATCATTAATTTTAGAATCTGGTATAACTATAAACAATTTCCCAATAGCTTATAAGACATGGGGTAGATTAAATGAAAATGCCGATAATTGTTTAATTATTTGTCATGCCCTAACTGGTTCCGCTGATGTAGCAGACTGGTGGGGTCCCCTCTTAGGTAAAGGTAAAGCTTTTGACCCTACAAAATTTTTCATTATTTGTTTAAATTCTTTAGGTTCTCCATATGGTTCATTCTCTCCATTAAGTATTAATCAAGAGACAAATCAACCTTATGGACCTGAATTTCCTTTATGTACAGTTAGAGATGATGTTAATGCTCATAAGATTGTTCTAGATTCATTAGGTGTTAAATCTGTTGCTTGTGTCATTGGAGGTTCAATGGGTGGTATGTTAGCCTTAGAATGGTCTGTTATGTTCAATAAAGATTATGTAAGAAATTTAGTTGCTTTAGCAACATCTGCAAGACACTCAGCTTGGTGTATTTCATGGTCAGAAGCACAAAGACAATCAATTTATTCTGATCCAAAATATTTAGATGGTTATTATTCGTTACAAGATCCACCAATTTCTGGTTTATCCGCCGCAAGAATGTCTGCCCTTTTAACTTATAGATCAAGAAATAGTTTTGAAAATAAATTTGCAAGAAGAGTTCCATCAAAGGAACAAAGTTCAAAAAGTAAAGGTAATAATGATGAAATTAATAATAGTACGGAAAAAAATTGTAATGTTAATGAAACCTCATTAAAGATTCATAATGATGGTAATAAAAATAGTCATCTTAAAGGTAAACGCAATAGTAGTGTTTGTAGCACAATTTCAAATGATTCAATTTTGTCAAACGATTCAGTTAATTCTGTTTCATCTTTATCTTCTGTTACATGTGATAATACAGAAGTTAAACCTGCACAAACTTATTTTTCTGCACAAAGTTATTTACGTTATCAAGGTTCAAAATTTATTCATAGATTCGATGCTAATTGTTATATCGCAATAACAAGAAAATTAGATACTCATGATGTTGCTCGTGATCGTGTAATTGATAATGATTATGAAGAAGATATTGAAAAAGCTTTACAATCAATTAATCAACCAAGTTTAATTATTGGTATAAGTTCAGATGGTTTATTTACTTATTCTGAACAAGAATTTTTAGCAGATTTTATTCCAAATTCAATTTTAGAAAAAATTAAATCTCCTGAAGGTCATGATGCTTTCTTATTAGAGTTTAAATTAATCAATGAATTAATTATTAATTTTTTGAAGACAAATGTCAGAGATATAATGGAATCGACAAATTTAAATAATGATTGGAATAGAGAAAATGAAGTTGATGATAATAATAATGGTAAGACATCGGTATTTGGTGAAGCTGAAGAAGTAACCAATTGGTGATAAAACAACAACAAATAAACGACAACGTAACAAAAAGCATCGTATTTTATCTATTTAAGATAAACAAACAACTAGTGATAATATTAATAATTTAAATAACATAGCATATATAAAAAAAAATAGTTTAAAATAAAATTTTTTCATATATCTTCTCATCATTTTCTTGTTTTGCTTTATACAGAAGAAAATTAACAGAGCAAGAAAAAGTAAGGAACGCTCATCGCTAATTACTTTTTAGAGGCGTAAATTACATAATTTAAATTGTTGACTGTAAATCAGTTAGATCGAAAATTTTAGGGGTAATGACAATTACATTTATATAGAGTTGTTGATATCGTTATTATTATTATTAAGATACTATAAATATAAACATATTTGCATTACAAACTACCGTATATAGACTAGCGCTACACGTTTTCATTATGATAGAGATTAATGAAGAAATAGATTTAGGTACTTTAAATTCAAAAAGAAATACTAACATAAATTTAATGGAACAAGGTACTGATGATAGACTATCACAAGATTTAGAAACTCAAACAATTCAAAATGATAATAATCATAATAATAAAAAAAAGAAAAAAAAAAGCATACCAAGATTAGGTAAGGGTATTTGGCTCGATATTAATGATAGATTGCCTTATTATTGGCAAGATTGGTATGATTCATGGGATTATAGAGTCATTCCATCGGTAATAGAAACTTATTTTAATAACTTACTACCTGCAATTGCTTTTGCTCAAGATATGTTTGATAGAACTGATAATGCTTATGGTGTTAATGAAGTTCTTTTATCGAGTGCAATGGGTGGTATTATATTTGGTATCTTTTCAGGTCAACCTTTGTGCATTGTTGGTGTCACAGGACCAGTATCAATCTTTAATTATACAGTTTATGATCTTATTAAACCATTAAATACAAATTATTTTGGTTTTATGTTTTGGATTTGTCTTTGGTCAATGATTTTCCATTTAATTTTAGCTTTCACCAATTCTGTAGCTTTTTTACAATATGTTACATCTTTCCCTTGTGATATCTTTGGTTTATTCATAAATATTGTTTATTTACAAAAAGGCATACAAATTTTAACAAGACAATTTCATATCGATGGTAAAATCGATACCTCAACTGGGTTTGCAAGTATTGTTGTAGCATTATTAATGATGATTTTTGGAACTATTTTTAAAAGTTTTTCAAAGACATCTTTATTAAACATTAAATTACGAACTTTAATTTCAGATTATTCAACTGCTTTATCAGTTTTATTTTGGTCATCATTTATTCATTTTGGTGGGTTTTTGAAAAATATAGATTTTGCTAAATTACCAATTACAAAATCATTTTTCCCAACTTCAAAAACTTTAAGAGATCCAACAACTTGGTTAGCCTATAAATCAATTGCAGTTAAAGATATCTTTATTGCATTACCATTTGGTATTATTTTAACAATTTTATTTTATTTTGATCATAACGTTTCATCTTTAATGGCACAAAGATCAGATTTTAAATTGAAAAAACCATCTTCATTCCATTATGATTTTGTTCTTTTAGGTATTACAACTTGTATTGCAGGTGTCTTGGGTATTCCTGCACCAAACGGTTTGATTCCACAAGCTCCATTACATACAGTTTCATTATTAGTTCATGATCATAATGGTAAAGTAACTAAATGTGTCGAACAAAGATTTACGAATACATTTCAAGGTTTAATGATCTTAGGAACGATGACAAGACCACTATTGATTTGTTTAGGACAAATTCCACAACCTGTTTTATCTGGTTTATTTTTCATTATGGGAATTCAGGGACTTATTGATAATGTTATTCTTAATAGAATATTATGGTTATTTACTGATCCATTAAAGAAAGATGAAAACAATTCATTAAATAAAGTTTCTAAAAAATCATTAATTATATTTTTAATCTTTGGTTTGATTGGATTTGCTGGTGAATTTGCTATAACAAATACAATTGCATCAATAGGTTTCCCATTAATTTTATTATTAACTGTTATAATTTGTTTTTCATTCCCATTTTTCTTTTCAAAAGAAGAATTAGAAATTTTAAATCCACATGTAGCTCAAAGATTTACAATTAAAAATTTATTATTAGAAAATCTGTGTCCTAATGATGAAGAATCAATAGATGAAAAGAGTAATTCTAATTATACTGTATCAGAAATATTAGAAACATGAAAAAAATAAAAAAGCTTAAAAAAAGAATAATAATAATAAGCGTCTCTCTTTCTATATATATATATATATATATATTAGCTAAATTTCATATATAAATTAATCTGTTTAATATTCATAACATCTTTATTTTCCTACCGCTTGCAACAATTATTATAATTCATTAAACCACTTTTCATTAAGCATTTCAGGAACAATATTGAGAACTTTACCTGTCTTCATTGCACTTTTGGCATTTTCAACGACTAATGTTTCCATATTAGTTCTTGTTTCAATACAATGAGTACCCATGTGTGGTGTACATAATACTTGTGGTAATTCTAATAATTCTTTTGAAACTTTTGGTTCATATTCAAAGACGTCAAGACCTGCAGCTCTAATTTGATAGTTTTTTAAACCTTCAATTAAAGCATTTTCATCAATAATTGCACCACGAGCAGTATTAATTATTACTACATCTTCTTTCATCTTATTAATTGCATTTCTGTCAATTAAATGTCTTGTTGATTTGTTTAATGGAATATTGATTGAAATAATGTCACTTTCTCTTAATAATTCATCAAATGAAACATATTCACAACCATTTTCAATATCAGGATTTGTAATTTTGCGTCTATTATGATAAATGAATTTTTTAAAACCAAATGGTTTTAATCGTTTAACAATTTCACTACCGATACCACCTAAACCTAATATACCAACAGTTTTGCCTTCTGGATCATTACCAAATCGTGTTGCTCTAGAAGCTAAAGCACAATCTTTTTTTTCGAGAAGTCTTCTGGTACCATAACCGAAATTTCTTAGAGCACCTAATAATAAATAAACATGAGCATCAGCAGTTGCTTTACTGACAACATCAGGTGTATGAGATACTTGAATATGTCTATCATTAAAATACTTAACATCAATTTGATCATAACCTGCACCAGTATGGCAAATTGCAATAACAGATTTTGGTAAAGCATCAGCAATTTCTTTATCAAATCTACCAAATTGTTTAAAACATGACGCAGTTGTGGTGATAACTTTTACCTCGGCAAATGGATCTTCTGGATCTGCCCATCTTTTAATAAATTCTTGACGTGTAGTTTGTGGTAAAACAATCATCCAATTATACTCTTTTTGCAATCTATGCCATGGAATGTCCGCAAATTCAACGTTACCTAAACGTAAAACAGTTGGTCCGTAATAACACATGATGATTTGTTTTTCAGTGTAATAATGATGATCTTTTGACTCAATTGGAAAATCTAAAATTTCAATGTCAACTGTAAATAACTGATGGTTTATATACGAATTGCAAATAACCCCGATGCATTCAGATAGATAAAGAATTGTTTGTTACTTGTTCCTTTTTGCTTTGTTTCCTCGAGAAAATTAACTTGTCGGTGTTATTTTTGTTGAAATATTTTAACTCCGGCGGACTTAAGTGACGTAAAGAACCCCATGATTTTTGTTGTAACAATTTAAAATGTATCTTTGTCGATATAACACACTCATGTGTAGTAGGAGAACACAATAAAATAGAAGTTCTTAATATGCAATACTTGGCATTTTTTTTGCAATCAACGTCTTGTATTTATTGAGTGATTCTTAGCACTTAAAGTTTCTGTATAAATTTCAAACGCGTATTCACAAAGAAACGCGTAATAAATTGCAATGAGTGAAAAATTTACTTCACTGCTAAAATTATAAAAGTATTGATCTTGGCTGAAAGGCAATACACAAACGTTAAAAATACTAATAGTACGAAATAAATGGAATCTGTAGATTCAGTTACAATTTTAAAAGCAAGAATAGCTTTGATAGCAACCGCTATCGGAGGTCCGGATTATACATCAAATTTAGATCCACCTCCATATAAATTAGGTGATGATTGTTTAGCATGTTTAAAAGATTTGAAAAAATGGTTCAAATTAGTTGATGACCAACAAAATAGATGGGACGTTGCAATGGCTTGTGCAGAATATAATATTTTGATCGATGATTTAATACCAATCTTGATTGATTGGGAAGAAAAATGTTCAATGTTTAAAAAACTATCAAAACAAAATAATAATAATAATAATAATAATGCTAATACAAATCAAATATTTAATAATAAAAATTATTATGATAAAGTTGCTTTACAATGTTTACAATTGATCGTATTAATGACATGGCCTTTAATTCTTACAGATCAAGCAACAATAAATCAAGTTAATTATTATGCAGAATTAAAGAAACATCAATTAATATATAAGAAAGCAATACTTACAGTTGGAAAAGGTAAAGTATTAAAAGCTATCATTAGATTAGTCCTTGATGTAATGAAAATTGATAGAATGGATAGATCACCTCGTGATAATATGATTATAAAATTATCATTAAATTTTTTTAGAAACATAATTTCAATTGAACCTGGTGAATTAACAATTTCCAAAAAAAAAAATATGGTAAAAGGTATGAATAATATAGATACTTTACCTCCAAATGTTTCATTAGATGATATTTCATTAAATACTGTTATTGATTGTTTTCATCATAATAAAGTATTTTCTTTACTATTGACATTAGGAAGTTCTTTAACAACAGAATTCGATGAAGATTTTATTAATATACCATTATTAGAGATAATTTTTCTATTAACAAAAGATATTAATCAAGAATATTTATTAAAAGTTTATTATGATTCAAGTAATAGAAAAAATAATGGCAAAAATAATAATAATAATAATAATAATAATAATAACGATCATATGATTTACCTTTCAAGGCCTAATATGGAACTTTCTGAACTATTGAAAAAAGAAAATCAATTAAAAAAAAATTTGATTAAAAATACATCATCAAGACATTCAAGATTTGGTGCAATGCTATCTATTCAAACTCCTGATAACACGAGATTAACTGTCACAGGTGGACAAAATTTATTAAATGAGAATTCTGCTTTACAAAAATTAGATAATAGAAAAAAATGGAATAAAAGAATTACTCGTGCACTTAATGATCCTATAGAAGAAGGTTTACCAAATAGTTTATTAAATTCTCAATTAAATAAAATTTTGCCTTTACAAGAACAAATAATTAAAATTTTTGTTAAATTTATTAATAATTTTATTGATTCAAGTTTTAATATTTTATTACATAGTATAACAAATCATTTTACCACTGAACAAGATAGATTAATAACAATTGAACAAATAGAATATCTTTTATTCTTTTCATGGTTTATTAGATATCAAAATTTACGATGTAAATATAATTCAAATGAAGAATTATTGGTAATATCGGAAGTAATAAACGAAACCTCATTCATCTTAGTTTGTCATTTATTAAGAAATGCTTTTGATATGAAAGTTTGGGTTATAGTTCATGCTGGTATGATTGCTTTTACACATCTTTTAACATTGGTTAATGATGAAAAATTTTATAATGATCCAAATTTTGATGTGGATTTTATCATTACAAAATTATTTAGTGATGAAAGAATTCATTTATTAGTAAATTTACCAAGAACTGCATTTAGACATTCACAACAATATATGAAAAGTTGTATTGATTTAACTCATAATGTATTAAAGACACTTGAAACGAAAACGAAAAATGATAATAAATTAATTGTTAATGGAAAAACAAGAAAGCATAAATTCAATATTTCAGAAGATGATATTCAAAAAATAATGCAGGATGAAAATGTTGATAGAGATTTTGCAATTGATTTATTGACACCACATTTTAGAGAAATTGAAATTAATTTTGAAAAAATTCAACATAAATTTATTAATGATCCAACAATGGATACTTACATCAATTTTTTGAAAAGATTTCATGAATTAGAACATGATTCAATTAAAAAAGTCATATCATTTTTCCATAGAATTTTTACGGGAGCAAAAGAAGAAATTTTCTTATTTAGAATTGACTTAATTATACTATTTCGTGATATGTTAGCTGATGATGGTTTGCCAAAATTATCAAAGACAAGAAAATATGTTGAAGAGTTTTCAAATTATTTTTTACATCGTTTGAAAAAAAGATTCAGTACGTCACCAGCATGGTATGTTGATTTATTATTTCCATCTCTTCATGACAGTGAAATTGGTCATTTTCAAAGATATGCAGAAAGAAAACCAACTGAAACAAACAATTATCTTGCTTCACCTCCAAGTCGCTTCAAAAGAATTGAAGATGCAAACATGCTTTCAGAAACTGTACTCAAAGATATTAAATTTGGTATTTTAGTCTCCACAATTATTGATGATGGAAAAGTGGAAATTCTAGATTTTTTGAAAGATCATATGAAACATACATTAGATATTTTTAAATCTTGGTTAACTGTTAATGTAAATAATGAAAATGAAACAGATAATCCTCCAAATGAAATTTTTAATGTTGAAGGAGATCATTCAGATTGTTTAATATATGATAAGGATTTTAGAGCATTATTACAGTTAATTGGATACTATCTTCCCAAGAATAAAGATGAAAAATGTTATTTACCTGGTACTAAAGAAATTTCTGAGTTAGAAGAAGATATGGGACTTGTTATCAAATATAAATCCACAGAATTTGTTACTCCCAATGGTAAACCTTCTTCATCCTACTTGATAAGACCCCGTTTTAATGATGAAACAGAAATGGAAGAAGATGAATGGATTGATCATAATGATTATGATTCAGAAGTTGAAGGCAATGACAATGACTACTTCAAATCGTTAGAAAATGGTATGACTGATAGATTAAATGGAAGAGAAGTTAGAAAAGGTCTTGCACAATCTAAGAAAATTCTAAAGAAAAAGAAAAGAAGTAGAAATAAAAATAATCTTCCGATGTTTGATGATAGTGATGAAGAAGGACAAAATCTTCATTCACGTAAAGCTCACCAGGCCGTTGCAAGTAAAGAATATATTAGTGATTCTGATGAAGAAGCCGATACTTTAAACCCTATATTCTTTGAGAATGAAAGATATATGAGATGGATATTAGATAATAATGATGGTAAGATTAGTGACGAAAAACATGTTTTATTTGGAAATTTTGTTAAAGAAAGAATGAATAATAACGGTGCAGTTGTCAATGATTTTTCAGCGTTATTTGATGGTCCAATTCCAAATATTAATCAAGCGCAAAATACCGAAGTGTATACAAAACTTCCAAATCAAGCATTGTTGAAGTTATCTGAAGATATTCAAAACCATTCCTCGGAAATATCAGATCCTGAAAATGATTTTCGTATGTTATCGGATACAAATGTCAATGAACCGGATACTTACATACAAGAAGATGCAGATGACTTTGATTCTCGTAAACGTGAAAGAGAAACGGATAAAACTCCTGTTATTACGAAAAATGATGATGAATTATCAGATAATGATTATATTAGCGATAATGATGTAGATAAAGATGATGAGTTGATTGCCATTCACAGTAAGAAACAAAAAATTTTTGTAGATGATGATGAAGATGATGAATGAATAAAAAATGTTTTTTTATCATGCCAAATATAATTTATAAAATACTACAACAATTATATAGAATAATTAATTTTACTTAAAAAGAAAAAGAGTCATTTTTTTGTTTTGGATTAATACTATTCAATACTTTTTTTCAAGTTTATCACTTACTAAAATCATTGAATAGTTAAGGTCAAATTTATTATAGAGATTTATTGATTTTCTTTAGCGTCATCAAAATTATCATCAGTTGATTGTGATACTTTTTCAATCTCGTTATCAGCATAATCGTTTAAAATATCAGTATTTTCGTCATCGTCATCGTCATCTTTACCGTCATCTTTATTGACATCGTTATCATCAATATTTCCTGGGATTGCAGACTTTTCTGGTATTGTAGAGTTCTCATTGGACTCTAGTTTGGTAGTCTCAATTTTATCGTTTCTCAAAATCTCTTGGTCTTCTTTCAGTTTTGTGATAGATGGATCATCACGTGTTAAAGTATCATCTTTTAATTGTTCTTTTTCATCTATTTTTTCTGTTTCTTTATTGGTGTTTGGATCTGTAAAATTAAATTCATCTTCACTTTCACTATTGATAATCTTTTTTGAACTAAAAGATTCTCGAGAAGAATCTATAAATTTATCCGAATGACTATCCTTGGAACTCACGGTATCCTCATTTTCTTTAGAATTAGTCACAGGACCGATCTTACAGTACATAGCATCATCGACAGCCCATACTCCAATATGAGTCCAATGTAACATTGAACGTAATTTACAAAGTTGGATCCATGCTCTTTGAATATTAGTTGTAGGTTGACCAGCTTTTTCAGTATTAATATTAGGAGTTTCCACTTGGGTTGAACTTCTAGAAGATGTATTTATACCAAGACCTGCCATAAAACTCATTCTTTTAGATTTTTTATCTTGTATAGTCGTAGATTTTGTTGATGATTTGGTAACAGTTAAAAATTTATCAACATCACCCTTAGCAATAGTCTTTAAAGTTACTTTTTCTAAATTCCAAGCACCCAGTTTTAATGATCTTAAAAACGCAAAAACTTCACCGGCTTGTCTAATTTTAGTTACGCACCAATAACATAATGCATAACTATTTGTAATTGATAATTTTCCATCTTCAGCTCTATTTTGTGTTTTCATCATATACATTCTAGCATGTTCAATTATATCATCTCTTTCTTCACCACAAATTGCACAGGGACTATGAACGGCAACAGGTGGAGAATCGGTTGGATAATTAAATAAACCAGAATCTTGACTATCATCTTTTTTTTCTTCTTGAATAGAATTTTTATAACCATAACCCAATTGATAAGTTTCATTAACACCACTAATTGGTTCCAAAACAATCAAACCATCGATCATTAATTGTAAGATATTTTTCTTAGCTAACCAGCCTACACCAGCAGCATTATCAATTCTTAATACGGGTTGAATTTCATCATTAATTAATCTTCTCAATAATTTTGATTCAGAAGCAGTATCTCTAATATTTTTACAATATGGTAGTACTGAAATAAACTTTAAAAATTCATTGTATAAGAAAAGATCATAACGAACGGTTGGTATATTTGGAGAATAAATAACACTGTTATTTGGATCTTGATAAAGGTATGATGTAGCTGTATTGGTTCTATTTAAAGCAGGTGATACAGAGACTTCAGTATCTGCTGAAATCATTGAAAATCTATTACTACTTGTATTTACTGAATTTGTATCAGAATCTAAATTTTGTATAATTTTTTTGAATTTTTTCAGTTGTAAACTTAAAGTCTCTATAATATTATCTTTATCCTTTAATTGTGAAACTAATCTACTATTTAAAATTTCTGTTGTATGTTTTTCTCTACGAGCATCAGCAACCATATTATTAGCTTCAGAAAATAATGATTCAGTCAAATCTTCAACTTCTTGACTTAATTTTGTCACTTCATCTTCAGCTGATTTTCTTAATTTACTTTCTGATTCTAATTTTAATTGAAGTTCATTTAATAATTCATCTTTTTTTTGCAAAGTTGATATTGTTGTTTCATTTTTTTTTTTCAATAAATCATATTCTTCAATGATATTTTTTTGAGAATTTAGTTTTTTATTTGAATGATTTAATTGTTCTTCTAATTGCGATTGTTTATCGATACTTTCTATAAGTTGTGTAGATAATGAGGTTACCTGAACAGAAATTCGCTTCAATTCTTCTGATGAATCGGCCATTTCGCTGCTGATTTATTCTTTTTTTTGATTATAATTTTCCTTTCAAAAACAAAAATACCAACCCATTTATAAATTCAATAACGTCTACAGAAAAAATACAATGTATGGATGCTTTGCCTTTAATCTTTGATCTTGAAACAGAATATTTATTGTTTGGTGTTGACTATACGAAATGTCGCATCAATATTTTTCGTTCTATTTCCGCGTTTCACAAAATTAGGGTTTTTTAGGGTATAAAACGGAACAATAATAAACTTCATCGAGTTTTCTTTCCGATTAAATATAATTAAGAGGTTGCTTTATTTCCATTTGTAATTTTATATATCTTGAGTATACAAAATATATATATATATATATATATAAATATGCTAAAAAAAATTAGTGCAAGGAAAAAAGCAGACTTTAACTATTTAGAATATAATTTATGATAGTCCTTTTTGTTATTTTTTATTTTAATTTTTCACATTGGCTTGATTATTATGGGTAGTGCTCGATAGCTGTTGTCTTACTCCTCTGCAACTTCGCTGTCATCAATAATTGAATTTTCTTCAGGTATTTCTATCATGCTGGGTTCATCTTCAAGAAATTTTTTATCATCGATTGTTTCATTGTCATCCATTTGGTTTGGTGGATTCTTATTGTTATCATCGTCAAAAAAGGATAATTTGTTGCTAACAGGTAAATCACTATCTGTTCTTTTTCTACGAGCACGCAATCTTTCTTTATGTTGATCCAAAGTTGATTTTCTTCTAGGCGAAGATGTAGCAGATCCCCTAAGTTCCATTAATAAAGTTTTTGCTCTATCTGTAATTTCGCCTTCGCCGTCAATCTCACCATCATCATCTTCTTGAATAACTTCTGTATTTAATGATGAGATTTTTTGTTTTATTGGAGAACTTAATGATGAAACTGATGTTTTAGTATCATTTGGTGTGGAAAATTTGGATTTATTCTCTGGTGAATAAATAATAGATTCTTCATCAGTTTCTAGCTCTTGTGGAGCATCTAATGTAGTGTCTTTCTCATTAATCAGCTGTTTTCTTATTAAAGCCCTCTTCCTAACAGTTGATCCATCCGATTTTGTTGGACCGGCATTCTTTAATTTTTCCAATAATTTATCCATAACATCACGTCTATCAGTTTCTTCATCTTCAACTTCATCATTTTCATCGTTTTCAGTACTATTTTTTCTTTTATTTTCTGATTGTTGTGCTTTTCTTTGTTGTTCTTCAACTAATTTTTTATGTTTTTCATACAATTCTTCTTCCGCTTCAGATTTAATATTTTGAGCTTGTGCTCTCTTATATTCAATGATAAAATCACCAAATTTTTTGAAAAACGAATTCTTGGAAAATTTTTCACCTGGATCTTCACCATAAATTTGCATTAAACCATTAAATTCTAACATAGTTAATTTAACTTCATCATTTAATAAATCACTTTTCTTTTTTGCTTCAGATAAATTCGGTAGGACTTTAATTAATATTCTATCACATGGATGAAATTTCGATGAATCACTTAAATTACCAATTTCAATAGACCTTTCAACATTTTCAATTGATTTAATAAATTCATTACAATCATTAACTAATTGATCAATAGAAATTTTAACAACATCTAATATAGGTTCTAATTCTTGCAAAAAATCATTAAATGATGGATAATTTTTTCTAATAATTTTTTCCACATAATTTAAAAACGTCATACTATTAGTTGTATCTTTAATGAAAGTTAATCTTTGTAAAGTTGTCAATTTAAAACCTTGTGCTTGTTTGGCTGTATCATTCATATAATTACCAACTGCAAGAATAACATTAAAAACATTTTTCAAGTTATCTGATTCTTGTAAAGAACTGACGGCTTTATCAATCTTTCTTAATTTTGTTAATAACTCATTATATTCTTTCTCAAATGTTGTAATTACTTTTAAAGCTCTCATACGAGAACCCCAATATGACTGAAGATTAACCATTAATTGTAAATAAATTTGATCTGCTCTTTGTAAATCATTCGGATCTTTTTCAGGTAATTTTGAATCTTCAATTTTTTTAATTCCATCCCAATCAACACTATATGGTGCATAATTTCTTGCTAAATTTGTTGAAACTTCAATAATTTCAATCTTTGATAAAAATTCAATTGCAGTTGGATTTTGAATAAAATCTTTCTCACATTTTAAGATTTTCATAACTAAATCATTTGGCGATAAAGATGTATACATATGTAAGTTAATACCAAATTGTTGTGAAATATCACGAGACAAAAATGTAATTTTATTTAAATCTTCTTTTTTCTTGGTTGCTAATGATTTAATTTCTCTTGCTGCAAAAGCTCTTTCTAAATTTGATAAAACACCTTTTTCATACAAATCATCAGCAAATTTTTCAGCTTTATTATTATTCCAAATAGAATTTTCTGTTGTTTCTATCTTTTCCCAATGTAACTGTTTTAATTTTTTTTGTGGACGTGGATATCTTTCAAATAAAGAGGGTTGAGATAAAATTGGAGAAGACATTTGTTTTCTTAAATGATGATTTGACATCAACGGTGGTGCAGGCGGTGGTGGTGGTGGAAGTGTTGGACTTGAATTTAATGAACTGGTTGAATTTGGAGAACTAACTTGGAAAGGAGGAAGTGGTGGTGGAGGTGGTGGAGGTGGTGATGGTGACGCTTCTTTAATATTATTGTTAAATGTTGATGGCATTGGTGGAGGTGGAGGCGGAGGAATCGGTGGAGATACGACTTTAGAACTGCCAAGTATCGGAGGTAATGGTGGAGGTGGTGGTGGAGGAAGATAACTGTTTGAAGAATTATCATCACGGTTATTAAGTATTGATGGTAATGGTGGAGGTGGTGGCGGTGGTAATAAATCATTTTTAGAAGATTTATCTGACTTTGATGGCATTTTTTCTCCTTTATCACTCTTTAAATCTTTTTTCTCAGTTTCAGTAATTTCATTTGAAATTGATTTAGTTAGACTACTATCCTCATCATCATTTGAATTGTTATTATTATTAATGTGTTCAGATTTATTAGATAAACTTTCATCATGTGAAGGAGTCACAATTACTTTATCAGTTAACTCTTGTAAAAAAGGTGCTTGCATTGATGATCTTCTTACACGATTCATAAATTTTTTTTGTGATGGAGAGGTAACAATTATTGAATTTCTATAAGAATCATCTTTCTTATTTTGACCAGTACCATATTTTTGAGATAAACTTTCTAAAAGTGAACCAGAATTCGAATTAATTGATTTTTCTGAATAAAGTTCCTCATTTTCATCATCATCATCTGATGACGATGATGACGATGATGGTGATGATCTAGAGCTTTCTTTTTCTTGATTTAATTGTTCTTTTTTCATTTTCATTAATTCTTCAGCAAGTTTATCAATTTCATCCAATTTTTTTTGATATAAATTTGGATCCAAACTTACATAATTACTATTATCTTCATTGAAATTATTACTTGTAATCTTATCATTACTTGAATTATTTTCATTATCTTTTGAAGATTCGATTAATTCTTCAACATTAAAATTAATACCAAAATCTTTATATTTTGTTTCTAATTCTTTTAATCTTTTCAAAGCATTTAATTTTTTTTCATTAAATAATTCATTGACATGTTCTTCAACATTAAATTTTGAAATTTTATTTGATTCTGATTGAATTTCAGCTAATTTTGCTCTTAATTCATTTAATTTTTTAATATTATTTTCATTTTTAGAATTATTTTTCTTTAATTTTAAATTTTTAATTATTGGTTCTTTTTGTATAATTTTTTTCTCATTTAAAAAATTTGAATCTTCATAATCTTTAAAATTTGTCATTTCTAATTGTCTTGCTTCATTTTCTAGATCTTCCATTTGATTTCTTAAAAATTTTAATCTTTTATTTGGTTGAATAGTCATACCAAATTTTTTTGAATCATTTGTAAAATCTTTATTTGCACGTCTTAAACCATCTTGTAAAGCTTTTTGAATATTTTTTTGTTTTTCTGAATTAAATGGATCATTGTTTCTTTTATTATTAGTATTAATCAAAGAATTATCATTTGAAATTTTTTTTGGCCTTGAATTACCTAAAGTTAAAATTTTTCTTAATTCAACTTCTTGTTGATGTTTTTCTATTAATTGTTTTTTCTTTAATTCATCTAATTCAATTTGTAATTGCTGCATAACTCTTTGATTCTTAGCTAAGATTCTTTCACGATCTTTTAAATCTAATTGTAATTTACCAACTAAACCATTTTCAGCTTGATTTAATTTATTAATTAAAGATTCTTTTTCAGCTTCAATTTCTTCTAATTTTTTAGTTAAAGTTCTACTTTCTAAGATTGCACGACGTGCAACTTCATCAGTTTGCATTGAATCATAAAGTCTTTGAATTACCATATTCATTGAAGATTCTTCAATAGTTGAATTAACACCAATATTTGTTATTAATTTATCCATTAATTTTAATTGATTTGTTAATTTTGATGAATTTGATGAATTTGAAATTAATTTTGAACTTGATAAAAATAAATGTTGAATTAAATTAATTAAAAATTTTTCATTATCTGTTCCTTTACAATAATCCCAAAGATTTTTCAATAATGATAAAGGATCCTGTAAATTAATTTTGTTATTATTATTATTTGAATCCTTGTTATTTGTTTCTGTATTATTATTATTATTATTATTATTATTACTATTAATGATAAAATTATTATCAGATTCTAACATTAAATTAAAATCATCTAATTTATTCATTTCATATGATTCCATTTCAATTAATATTTTATCATAATCAAATAATTTGAATGCATTCATAATACGTGAAAATCCATAATTTTCTAATTTATTCCTTAAGAAAGTTCTTTGATTAATATCATTTGAACCATTACAAATTTTATTAATTAAAATCATTGTTAAATGACAATATTCTAATATATTATTTTCACCACCTGAATTTTTATAATCATCAGATGCACCAACAAATGAACCCATTTTACCTCTACCATTTAAAGTCATTTCAATGGCAAATCTCCATGCTTGCAAAATTTTTAATTTATCATTAATTGTTAAATGAGTAAAATATTCAGGAGATTCATTATAATATTTTAACATATGAAAATTTTGATTAATGATAAAATATTGATCTAATGAATTTAAAATGATTTCAAATTTTTTTTTTTTATTTGTCTCTTGATCTAATAATATGACAAAGATTTCAGTTGCAATTTTTCTTGTATTTAATCTTTTTGAAAATAAACCCTTTGAAATTGTATCAGAGATTATTTTATGTTTAATAAATTCTTTTATTCCTTGATTTAACATTATAATAACTTTAAAACACTTAAAATAACCATTTTCTTTATCTAATAAAATTTTTTCATTTTTTGATGAAATATTTAATGAATTTTTATAAATTGAATTAATTAATAAATTTGCCATTGCAATATGACCTTGATTTTCAAGAAAGGAATCAATCCAATCTAATTTTTCAGTTCTTAAAGTCACCCATAAATCATTAATTTGTTCTAAATTAAGTTTATTTGAAAGTAAATTTTTAACATAAAAAATTGGAGGAGTGTTTGTCTTATCGTTTGAAAGTGTTGAATTACTTAAATTTAATTCATTTAATTTATACATATCAATATTATTATCAATAAAATTATAATTATCATTGTTATTAGCGGTATTATTAGTGATATTATTACTGTTATTATTATAATTTGAAATTTTTTTTCTATTAATCATTGATGATGATGATGATGAAATTGATGCTTGTGACGATAAATTTGAAAAAATTTCGGTATTATTATTATTTAATTTTGGTGAAATTGATTTATAATTATTATTATTAATTTTTTTAAAACTATCACTTGAATCGAAAGTCTTTGATGATTTAATTAATTTATCATTATTTTTTTTACTTAATTTAAATTTTTTAAATTCATTTTGAAGATCTTGTTTAACTAAGATCCATTTTTTATTGACATCATAATTCATCAAATCATCTTGCTTTTGTTTTGGCAAATTTTGTAAAATATTTCTCTTTAACATTAAATCTTCGAATAAAGTTTCAATTTCCATTGAATCATTTGGCATTTCTAAATTAATTTTACCATCGGATGTTATAAATTTTGTTAAATTTAAATAAGAATTTTGTGATAAGATACTTGCAGCAGAACTTTGATTTGTTTGTTGTCTTGATAATTGTGATGAAGATCTTCTTGAAAAGGATTGATTTGAAAAAGACCTTGAATGATTATTTTGTGTAATATTACTTTCTATGCTATTTCTTCTATTATTATTAGTGGCATTATTATTATTGTTATTAATATATTGTGATAAATTTTGAGTATTTAATGTATTTTTTTTATTTAATGGTAAATTATCATTATTTGATGTTATAGTATTTCTTTTTGGAGATAGAGAATTGGTTGATTTTGGACTAAATTTATTTGATTTATCACTATTTGATTTATCATTATTATTTGTTAGTTTTATACTATTTGATGGAGTTGCTAATCTTTTAAGATTTTGAAATAAGTTTGTACTGGAAGAATTTGAATTTGAACCAGTAGAATTCGTACTTTTTGACATTATAGTCTTGAAAAGTAAATAATATTATTAATTACTAATAAATTTAAATTCTTTTGAATTGATATAAATCAATCTTTATTATTCTGTTATAAATATATATTTGTTGTTTTTGTTTATAATTACTATTAATATACACAGTAGTTTTGAAGTTCAAATTTCTTCCTTTTTTTGCAGTTGCTGGTTAAAAAAAAATGCTGTTTTCAAAATTAATTTTTACTGCGCGGTTAAAAATAATTTAGAAACGATATTTGCAGTTTCCAAGAGAAAAGCCCGTACAACTGAAAAAATTTGTATACAGTTTGATATTTAAAGGGTTGAGAATTGTAAGATGAAAATATAACGGCGGCTAATTGTTGTGGCGTATATAAACGGCAGTTTATGATGAATTGATCTACCGATGTGCAAATATGTGTGTTCAATTCAGTTTGACTGTCTTTCTTCTAAGTAAATCACTGTAAATCACACAAAGATATATTATGGTTATTACCTGAGATACTCGTTGAAGCTACAGTTTAAGAAGAGACATGACATGTAGTATCGTAACTTCTCAATATTTAGCCTGCAGTGAAGTAATAATACCTTATGTTTTTAAATGGTTAGTTCTGTTATGTGTGGTTAATTCTTTTCTATATAATCGACAATTTTATCTGTCCATATAATTTGTTCATCAATTATTTTTGAATTCATGAGGGGTATTTCTTTAAGAACAGATCCTATTTCATTAAGACTATAATTTTTTTGTATGATTTCTTACTATTTAATAAAGAAATATTTTAGAGTATACAGAATTTATCAATTACTTAAATTTTGTTTAAAGATATGCGTCTGATTCAAGAGTTGTAATCATAAGATATGGAGATATATATCTTTTTGCCCAAGTGTTTTTATATAATAGACATAGTTGAAAGATTTACAAATAAATTCTCATATTTATATTTTACAATCCAGTTTTATCAAAAAAAAAAACAATTTTTAAAATGTAGTTTAATTTTACTAAACATAAAATTCATTCAATATTCAGATAATTTTAAATTAATATAAGACACATTCCTGTTATATTTGGAGATAGTGGCTGTTGAATGCTATACTGAAGGATTACAACGTTGGGATGCTACAGAAGCCGCTATAGAAGCTGGACAAGATGTATGTGCAATCATGCATGTATATGATAGAAAGAATCGAGAATGAGTGGTACGTGACTTTGTGTAATATTGTTGAAATCTATTAAATTTCAGGAACTTTGATATGACTTGTGCAAATATCATTACCTTTCTCTTGTCGTTATTGTGAATATGTAAATTGCACTTTTTCAACTCAAAATTTTCTTGTAAATGTCAACGGATTTTGCAATTCCGTTTCCGTTGTTTTTCTTTCACGGGGAAACTTCAAAACCGAAGGAAATTGCAATTGCCACGGCGGCTAAAAAGAGTATAAAAGCACAACAAAATGGGGTGAGAAAACCGGACAAGAAAGATGTTGATTTGCCATGACATGCTACACCCATAATAGATGTTCTTGATAATACGCTGAACGTTATAAAATCTGTGGCCTGCCAAAACCCATTGGCAAACACTGCAATCACGCCGCACGGCCGCGGTTTGCTCGGCTTTTTCTTTGGAGTGCACCCAGACACACTCCGCAGCGCATCGCATCGCACAGGAATTTCGCATTTTTTACTTTTTCCCCGTGAAAATTTTCACGTCAATGACCCTCGACCGCACCCATTAAATAACATCAAAAGAAGCACTGAGTAATACTTACAATATATAGCTACCACTTAAAACATAGATGCACATATATATATAAGTCGAGTCTCTTTCGATATTTATAACTTTTCAAAGTATTATAATGGCAAATCTCAAAAAAATTATAAGGTCAAGAGTAGCAAAGGATTCAAATTCTTCATTTTCATCAATAGAATTAAAGGATCAAATGAAAAATTCTGATATTGAACAACAAAAACATATAATCATCGATAATGATAATGATGATAATGAAATTAAACTAACAAAAAATAAAACTTATACAAATTCATATTCAAGAAGATCAAATGAATTTTATTTAAATGATTCAAATAATGATAACGATGATACTGAAGAAGCTGAATTACATGATACAAAAGTTAAAAGAGCTTTAAAACAAAGACATATAGGTATGATCGCTTTAGGTGGTACCATCGGTACAGGTCTTTTCGTAGGTATCGCTGTTCCAATTGCAAATTCTGGTCCCGTAGGTTCACTTATTGCTTATATATTCATGGGTACAATTATTTATTTCATTACTCAATCTTTAGGTGAAATGGCAACTTTCATTCCTGTAACTTCTTCAATTACTGTCTTTTCAAAGAGATTCTTGTCTCCTGCTTTCGGTGTTGCAAATGGTTATATGTATTGGTTTAATTGGGCAATTACTTATGCTGTAGAAATTTCTGTCGTAGGACAAGTCATTGAATATTGGACTGATAAAGTTCCATTAGCTGCATGGATTGCGATATTTTGGGTTATTGTAACTCTTTTAAATTTTTTCCCTGTAGAAATTTATGGTGAAATAGAATTTTGGGTCGCTGCATTAAAAGTCCTAGCCATCGTTGGTTATCTACTTTATGCTTTAATTATTGTTTGTGGTGGTTCAAAACAAGGTCCAATTGGTTTCCGTTATTGGAGAAATCCTGGTCCATGGGGTGCTGGTATCATTTCAAAGGATAAGGATGAAGGTAGATTTTTAGGTTGGGTTTCTTCTTTAATTAATGCTGCTTTCACTTATCAAGGTACTGAATTAGTAGGTATTACCGCTGGTGAAGCTGCTAATCCAAGAAAAGCTGTCCCACGAGCAATTAATAAAGTCGTTTTTAGAATCGTTTTATTTTATATCATGTCTTTATTTTTCATCGGTTTACTTGTACCATATAATGATCCACATTTATCAAGTACAACTTCTGTCATCGCATCATCACCATTCGTTATCTCAATTCAAAATGCAGGTACAAAAGTATTACCTGATATCTTTAACGCCGTCGTTATGGTTACCGTTTTATCTGCAGCAAATTCGAACGTTTACGTTGGTTCTCGTGTTCTTTATGCTTTAGCACAAACAGGTAACGCTCCAAAACAATTAACTTATGTGACAAGACATGGTGTTCCTTATTGGGGTGTTCTCATCACAGCCGCATTAGGGTTATTAGCTTTCTTAGTAGTTAATAATAATGCTAATACTGCATTCAATTGGTTAATTAATATTTCTACTTTAGCTGGTTTATGTGCATGGTTATTCATTTCTATATCACATATTAGATTTATGGCTGCATTAAAATATCGTGGTATCTCAAGAGATGATTTACCATTTAAAGCAAAATTAATGCCATGGGGTGCTTATTATGCAGCTTTTTTCGTAACAGTTATCATCTTTATTCAAGGTTTTCAAGCATTTTGTCCAACTTTTAAAGTAGCAGATTTCTTCACTTCTTATATCTCTTTAATCATCTTAGCCGTACTTTTCATCGGTTGTCAATTATATTATAGATGTAGATTCATTTGGAAAGTTGAAGATATTGATATCGATAGTGATAGAAGAGAAATTGAAGCTATTGTTTGGGAAGATGATGAACCAAAGACTTTATGGGATAAATTTTGGGCAGCTGTAGCATAATTGTAATTTTTTAAAATTTTTTATTTCCACCTTAGCATAACCTACATATACATGTATAACAATCATTAATTTAATAATAATATAGGATAATATTTATAAAATTTCAACGTATTATTCAATAAAACATGACAAAATCTCTTCCTGCACGTGATTTGTTGCGTATCTTTTTTTGTTCGATTTTTTCTATTGTGAAAAGCCAACAAAAACAACAATTTTATTTACTACCGGAAAAAAAAAAAAAAGAGTCCCTGCCAAACAAAAATAAATATGAAAGGAAATCATTTAGTATAAGAAATACATATTGACAATTAATTTTTTTTAATATAAAGGCGTCGAATAAAAAGTATTTAAGTTTATCGAGTCTTTCTCCCTATTTTTCTTTAATGGAATTATGAATAAAACTAAACCGATTCCACGTCAAAGCACAAATAATGAAGACCTTTTAAAACAAATTCAATCATCAAATTTTTCCATATATGATTGTATAGAATTATTATGTAAACATTCAAATAATATAGGTATTCATTATTATTTATGTCAAAGATTATTAACTTTCCCACATAATGAATTGCAATTTTATATACCACAATTAGTTCAAATTTTATTAACAATTGAAACTGAATCAATGGCATTAGAAGAATTAATTTTAAATTTAAAAAATGAAAATCCACATTTTGCATTATTAACTTTTTGGCAGTTACAAGCTTTATTGGCAGATTTATCAACTGATCCAGAATCTTACGGTTTTCAAGTCGCTAGACGTATTTTAAATCAATTACAATCAAGTTTATTTAATGTAAATAATATAGACAATGATGAAATTCGTAAAATACCAATACATGAAAATATTGCGCCTGCTTTAATCTTATCATCAATGATAATGTCATGTATGGCTTCATCCGAATTAACAAAGACTATAAAACCATTAGTTGAATCTCAAGGTAAAAGACAAAAAGCTTATGTATTTAAATTAGCCAAAAATGCAATTAAAGATTTTACCAAAAATATTACTTTGAAAAATACATTGAGAAATAAAAGAAAAGAAACTGATTATATGAATGCTGTCATTTCAAGAGAAGATGTCTTATTTAGAAAACCAAAAGGAAAATCTGAAGAATTAGAACATTCCTTAGATTTCGATATAGTAGAAGATATTGGAAGTAAAGTCTTTGATGAAAAAATTAGAGATTCTATTAAATTACCAAAAAGGAAAAGTAAATATTTAGATGATTCTTTTGTTCATAGAACTTATGAAGATAAAGAAATTAAATCTAGAAATTCAAGTGAATTCGAGAATGATAAATCATCAAATGAAACAGTATTAATAAATAAACATCTTGATAGAGTTAATAATTCACATGATTTAAGACCAAAAGAACAATATATTAGTTCAATGCCGGATCTTCATAACGTCGCACCAACAAGATCATCAACTAGTGTTATTCATCATGATAAGAAAATAATACCAAATATTAAAAGATCAAATTCACAACCACCATCTCAAAATGAATGGTTAAGAAAAAAATCATCATCAAATAATTTAAATTTAACTAATCTAGAATTATCAAAAATTCCAACACCAAAAAAGATTAAATTATTAAAGACAAATTATTTTCGTTGTGCTACACAATTTGCAATTGCATTAGAATCTATATCACAAAGATTAGCTCAAGTACCCACTGAAGCAAGATTAAGTGCATTAAGAGCTGAATTATCTTTAATAAATAGAGATTTACCAGCTGAAGTTGATATTCCAACATTATTACCTTTAAATAAAAAGGGTAAATTGCATAAACTTTGTGTTATTACAGCAAGTGAAGCACAAGTATTAAATTCTGCTGAAAAAGTTCCATATTTACTATTAATTGAATACTTAAGAGATGATTTTGATTTTGATCCAACAACACAAGAAAATGAAATTATTTTGAAAAAAAATAATACTTCAAAGAGTAATCCTTTATTTGATTTAAATTATTTAAGTAAAAAAAGATCTAATCAACAAGATTTAATTACTTTGATACCGGATACTTCAAATGAAGAAACTGCAAGTTTATTTGAATCAGAATCATCAATATCAATTAACGAATCCTTAAATGTAAGAGATATAAGTACTTCATCAAATTTTAAAGAAATGGACTTAGGTGATTTATCTATGGTAAGAGTTAAGAATCAAACTGATGCGGAAGCTTATAGAAATTCAATGGTATTAAAGACAGCGGCCAAAATACCTTTAATACCATCTGATTCATTAGATAGAAGTCCCGAATTAGCTTTTACAAAGACAATGGATGATGTTATAGCTCAGAGAAGAGAAAATTCAAAAGAATTTAATGAAGAGACTGATGAATTAGCTGATCAAATGCGTATTTCTGCTTTAATGCTATCACAATTAGATGAATCACAACAACAATATTCAAGTTCAACTAATCAAATTCGTGCACAAATTATTGCCTCTATGAAAGAAGTTCAAGATAAATTTGGTTATCGTGATTTAGAAGCTATTCATGGTATGGCTGGTGAACGAAAATTAGAAAATGATTTAATGACAGGTGGTATTGATACATCTTATTTAGGTGAAGATTGGAATACAAAGAAAGAACGAATTCGTAAAACATCTGAATACGGTCATCTTGAAAATTGGGATCTTTGTTCAGTTATTGCTAAATCTGGTGATGATTTAAGACAAGAAGCTTTTGCTTGTCAAATTATTCAAGCTATTTCTAAAATTTGGGCTAATGAAAAACTTGATATTTGGGTTAAAAAAATGAAAATTTTAATTACAAGTGCTACTACTGGTTTAGTAGAAACTATTACAAATGCAATGTCTGTTCATAGTATTAAAAAATCATTAACCAAAAAAATGATTGAAGATGGTGAACTAGATGAAAAGGGAGGTATTGCAAGTATTAAAGATCATTTTCTTCGAGCATTTGGTGAACCAAATGGATTTAAATATAGACGTGCTCAAGATAATTTTGCATGTTCATTAGCTGCATATTCTTTAATATGTTATATATTAAGAATTAAAGATAGACATAATGGTAATATAATGATTGATAACGAAGGGCATGTGGTTCATATTGATTTTGGTTTCATGTTATCAAATTCACCAGGATCTGTTGGGTTTGAAGCTGCTCCATTCAAATTGACTTACGAATACGTTGATGTCTTAGGTGGATTAGGTTCAGAACCTTACAAAAAATTTGTGAGATTGGTTCAAGAAGGTTTTAGGGCTTTAAGGGCTCATTCAAGCCAAATTATCTCTATGTGTGAAATTATGCAAAAGGATAATATGCAACCTTGTTTTGAAGCTGGTGATCAAACAAGTGTTCAATTAAAACAAAGATTTCATTTGGAACTTTTTGATGATGAAGTTGATGCCTTTGTTGAGACATTTTTGATTGGTAAGTCTCTTGGAAGTATGTACACCAGATTATATGATCAATTTCAATTACTTACTCAAGGTATTTATAGTTAAATTTCTCAAAGTTTTGGATTGCATATATAATCTCATAATGGCATTCGTCAAGGTATGAAACTGTATATAAATAGTATTCCAACTTCATTAACGTGATAATAATACATTTCGAAAGATCTTCCTTTGTTTTAGAACTACAACAAGTTTTGGGGCATAGATTGATAAGTGATAGAAATATTGAATATTTTATTTATTTATTTGTTTATTTATTTATCAAATTCTCTCGTTTCCTTTTTTTTTCTTTACCCATAAAAGATTATTTTATAACATAGTTTAAACGAGAATTAAGAGATTATCTATGTAAGGCTGCAAATCGTTTTTTCAATTCCTCCAATTCATCATTTTCATCTTTAGCAGATTTTTTCTTATTATGAACTATTTTAACATCTTTTCTTATTTCCTTTGGTATCTTTAAGTCTTGTCTTACATTTTCACTATTTTTTCTTGGCTTCCTGACAGTAATTGGTGGTTTTGATTCTTCATCAAGATTTGTATCATTATCTACAGCGACAATTGGTTTGTTGGCATGCTTATGTTTCAAACGTTCTTCACTTTTTTTTTTTTGACCTGAATCTTCACTATCGTCAGTGTCTCCAGCAGCAATGTCATCCTCGTCTTCTTCACTAAGTTCCACATCAGATAATTGACTGTAAGGTACATTATATGTACTTGCTATTTCTTTCAAATATAATACTACTAATTCATCAGGCGGTAGATTAGGAGAACATTTTTGCATTACTTTATCTGGAACACCTACTTTTTCTTCTAATATAACTTTTAAGAATTCTGAACCAAATTTAAACGTCAACATATCTCTTAACTGAATTAATTCTCTAATTTCTGAAGCATGAAGTGCTGAAAAAATTAAAGCTCTAACAGCTTCATTAATTCCATCTTCCATATGATTTGAAATCAAATCAACTTCATCTGAAACAGAACTTAAAATAGATACTCTTGCTAATAATAATTCACAGTACAATTCTAATATTTCTAGTAGTTCGATATGAATATCACCGTTAATCAAAGATTCAACTCTATAATGTGCTTTTTGCTCCCTATTGACAGATAATAATTGTGCTACTTCTCTTCTATCTTGTTTTGCAAGAGCTTGCTGTTTTTCTTGAGCATATCTTAACCTCTGAATACACATTTTCAAACATGTTTTAAGTTTAATCTAATTAAAATTACGTAATGTTAGTTTGATGTTCTATTAAATTATGAAATAAAAAATTTTAAAACTTACATTAAATGGAATTTGTTGTTGTCGCATATTTATTACTGGGCTAATATATAAGAGAGTTTCTAGTTTATGATTATCCTGGCAACGTTTGATAGTTCTATAACTCCTTTTTTGACGGTTGTTTTCTAAATTTTATATTTTTTTTTTTTTTGGATTTCTTAATCTCTTTCAAATCTTCAAACAATAAAGTTAAGAAAATTTCAAAAACATTAAAATTAAGTCATACTTTAAAACAGTAAAAATTGGTTTTTCTTTATAATAATAAATAAAAAATCATATCAAGAATAAATCTTACTTCTCGCAAGATTCTCAACATTATTTAATCAAAGTTTTATATACACTACAAAGTTCATAACATAACAATCCCAACGTTACTACGATTTTCAATATCATAAGTTCTATCCTCTTTTAACCCACTTGTGATAGGGAAGGCTTTATAATTGAAAAGATAAAAATTTAAGTAACCATCACCTGGGCCGAATTTCAAATCTTCCAAGAATAAAACGTTATCTTGTGATGTTAATGCATTAAAAACATCCATTTTCTTTGATTTAGCCAATATAATAGCATCATTCATTAAACTATCTAATCTTTTCTTCAAGGTTTGGCTAGCCTCTTCAGAAAATCTGTCATCAAATTTAAAATCTGTATCAGTGGCATAATAGAACAAGTAACCAATTCCAAGATCCTTATGCAATTTATTATTTAAGACAGTGAATGGTAAAGAGTAAAATGAAAAGAAATCTGTAATCTTTCCATCTTCTTGTTCAACAACATAAGTGAAAACAACATTTTCACTATCTGAAGTTCCAAGAAACCAATGTTTAAATTCTTGTTTATCGAAAATTTGAATCAAATCAAATCGAGATTGATATTTATTAAATAGATCTAAAACTTCATCAATATCCTTTTCTTCCATTGGTCTTAAACCTTTTGTTTTTGTTGTGTTCGGTAATGAATAATGTGCTACCATATCAGCTTTAGTCTTTTTTGGTGGTAAATCAGTAAAACCAACTTCGTATAACTTAGTCCAATTGATAGGGCGATGTGTATAACGACATGTACTTACAGGAGATGGTAAAACAACACCTGCAGTATAAAGAGCATGCCAAATATCATGTTTGTTAACTCTTCTGGTAATCTCCTTTATCAAAACTGGCGTCATTCTCTTTGATCTTAATTGTTTATGTACACATAAGAAATTAATTTCCACACTTGAAATAACATTTCCTCTCACTTTTAAAGTAGTTGGAATGGCAGAAATAAAGGCAATTAATTTACCAGTACTTTTAACTCTAACACCAACATGCCATTCCCTTTTCCAACCTGGAGATTTTAAACTCCAATTAAAAAATTCTTTAGTATAATTAAATCTAAATGATGCATCTTTGTCTTCAACATAATTTTCATTCAATAATACAAAGACGTCTTCTAATTCTTTAGAATCATTAACGTCGATATCACACCATTCAAAATCAGGTAACATTGCTAATGGTTTTTCTGGAATATCAGCTGGTGTCTTAGTTAAATCAATCGAACCTTCAATTTCCATTGAATCGTCAAATGATTTGACAGGCTGAGTCTTCCAGAATTTATAATCTTGCATATCTTTACGTTGTTGATCGTTTAACTTGGACATATCACCATTATTTAAACTTAACAGCTTTAACAGCTTTTGTAACTTTTCCTCATTTGACTCTGACATACTAAACTATATTAAAGTCTATAGAATTGACAACTTTTTCAAGAAATAAAACAAGACCTTAGAAGTTTAAAAGGTTGTTGCTGATTGCTTTATAAACGTTTGTATAGTATCGAAAGTCGCGTTTTACGAAGCTGAAAATTTTTCTGCTGTTTTTAAAAATTATGCGATGAGCTTAAAATTTGTTTAGTTTAATATTGAAAAGTTCGAAAGTGAAACGAACAAAGCACTTAATTGCTGGAAATAACGCGCTATAATAATGATTTCTGCTACAGGTTGGGTTCCAAGAGGTTTTGCTTCTGAATTTCCAGAAAAGTATGAGTTAGATGATGATGAAATCAAGAGAATCGAGCAAATGGCTCACTTAAATCTTAATGATATGGATATGGATGAAGCTGAGTACGAAGCTGCAATGGCTGCTGCAGAACAAGAAAAAAATGAGGAAAATGAAACTGAAGAAGTCGAAGAAAATGACGATGGTAAGCCAAACTCTAACGGTCTAAAGGATCAAATTGATATTGATAATGATTTAAAAGATTATGAATTACAAACCGAAGATAATGAAAATTCTAATGATGGTGAAGATGTCACCATGTTTCCAGGTATTGCTAATGAAGATGTTAAATTTCATCAAGGTGAAAATGGTGAAGATGCTTATCTTTCTTTACCTACCGAAGAAGATGCCATTCAAGAAAAAGATGAATTACAAGTTTTCCCAACTGATAATATGATTTTAGCTACCAGAACCGAAGATGATGTCTCTTACCTTGACGTCTATGTTTATGATGATGGTGCTGGTTTCCATGATAATGAAATACCTGTTGAGAAAGGGGACGAACTTGATCCTGATGTGGCAAAAGGCTTAGTTCGTGACAGTTCTCTTTATGTCCATCATGATTTAATGTTACCAGCTTTTCCATTATGTGTTGAATGGTTAAATTATAAACCAGGTAGTAATGATTCAGATAATCTTGCCAACTTTGTTGCTGTTGGTACTTTTGATCCACAAATCGAAATTTGGAATTTAGATTGTATTGAAAAGGCTTTCCCAGATATGATTTTAGGTGAGCCATCTGATAATTCCATTTCAGCTTTAAAAAATAAGAAAAAAAAAAAATCTCAACATGTAACTACTCATCATACCGATGCTGTATTATCTTTAGCTCATAATAAACAATTTCGTTCTGTTCTTGCATCAACTTCAGCCGATCATACCGTTAAACTTTGGGATTTGAATAACGGTACTGCTGCTCGTTCATTAGCATCTATCCACAATAATAAAAATGTTTCTGCATCTCAATGGCATCAAACTAATGGTTCTATCTTATTGACTGCAGGTTATGATTCTCGTATTGCTTTATCAGATGTTAGAATTTCTAATGAAAAAGAAATGTCCAAATATTGGTCTGTTTTTAATGGTGAAGAAATTGAAACTGCCACATTTGCTGATGAAAATATAATATTATGTGGTACAGATTCTGGTAATATCTATTCATTTGATATTAGAAATAATGCTGAATCTAAACCAGTTTGGACATTAAAAGCACATGATGCAGGTATTTCTTCTTTAATTGTCAACAATTTTATTCCTGGTTTAATGACTACTGGTGCTATGGGTGAAAAAGAAATTAAATTATGGAAATTCCCAACTAGTGAAGATTCAAGTATGAAAGGTCCAAACATGGTGTTGTCAAGAAACTTTGATGTCGGTAATGTCTTAACATCTTCATTTGCTCCAGATATTGAAGTTGCCGGTACCATGATTGTTGGTGGTGTTAACAAAGGTTTAAAATTATGGGATGTTTTCTCTAATAGAACTGTTCGTAAAAGTTTTAACAATGAGCTAAGGGCTGTTCAACAATTAGCAAGAGAAGAAGCTGCTAAATTAGGTAAAAGTTCCAGAATTAGTAGGAAATATGTCAAGAATGATAATCCAGATACTGTGTTAACCATTGAAGATCAAGGTGAAGATGAAGAAGAAAGAGAAGGCGAAGAAGGCGGCGATTGGGAAGATGAAGAATAACTAAAATCAAGCGAATAGATATATATTTTTAAGCAAGATAGATAAATAACACTGTATAGTATCAATAGAAGTCATTTGAAATGTGGTCCTCAGCAAGAGAAACTCGACAAATTGCTTGTGCAGTTCACAGCAATTTTATTATCGCTAAATTTAAATGGCGGGTAACGCCACTTAAAATTTTTTTTTCGTTTTTCGCGATGAAAGTTAAACTGAAAATTTTTTCTTTGCGATGAGTTTTTTTTTCACAGATTCTCGATGGCATTTTTTTTCTTGTTGTTATTATATTACTGTTGAAGTTGATAATACAAAGTATTTTAAAGTTATATTTCTTATAAAACTAATATATACTCAGTGTATTTATATTTAAGATTGTGCCATTTAACTACAAGAAATTTATAGATATACATTAGGATAAACTAAATATGGCTCAAATCGAATATTTATTATATGAAGAACCTACTGGTTATGCTGTCTTTAAAGTTAAATTACAACAAGATGACATTGGTTCTAGATTAGCTGAAGTTCAAAAAGAAATTAATGATTTTGGTTCTTTCACTAAATTAGTTGAATTAGTATCTTTTGCTCCATTTAAAGGTGCTGCCGAAGCTTTAGAAAATGCTAATGATATCTCTGAAGGTTTAGTTTCTGAAAATTTAAAATCTGTTTTAGAATTAAACTTACCAAAGGGTTCAAAGGGTAAGACTATTACTTTAGCTATTTCTGATAAAAATTTAGGTCCATCTATTAAAGAAGTTTTCCCATACGTCGATTCTATCTCAAATGAATTAGCTCAAGATTTAATTCGTGGTGTTAGATTACATGGTGAAAAATTATTTAAAGGTTTACAATCCGGTGATTTAGAAAGAGCTCAATTAGGTTTAGGTCACGCTTACTCAAGAGCTAAAGTTAAGTTTTCTGTTCAAAAGAATGATAATCATATTATTCAAGCTATCGCCTTAGTCGATCAATTAGACAAAGATATTAACACTTTTGCTATGAGAGTTAAAGAATGGTATGGTTGGCATTTCCCGGAATTAGCTAAGCTAGTTCCAGATAATTATTCTTTTGGTAAATTAGTTCTTTTTATTAAAGATAAAGCCTCTTTAAATGATGAATCATTACATGATTTAGCTGCTATCTTAAATGATGATGCTGGTATCGCTCAAAGAGTTATTGATAATGCTCGTATTTCTATGGGTCAAGATTTATCTGAAACCGATATGGAAAATGTTTGTGTCTTTGCCCAAAGAGTTGTTTCTTTAGCTGAATACAGAAAGCAATTATACGATTACTTATGTGAAAAGATGCATGTCGTTGCTCCAAATTTATCTGAATTAATTGGTGAAGTCATTGGTGCTAGATTAATTTCCCATGCTGGTTCTTTAACTAATTTATCAAAACAAGCTGCCTCTACTGTTCAAATTTTAGGTGCTGAAAAGGCTTTATTCAGAGCTTTAAAGACTAAAGGTAATACACCAAAATATGGTTTAATTTATCATAGTGGTTTTATTGCCAAAGCTGCTGCTAAGAACAAGGGTAGAATCTCTAGATATTTAGCTAATAAATGTTCTATTGCTTCAAGAATTGATAATTATTCTGATGAACCAACAAATGTCTTTGGTTCCGTCTTAAAGAAACAAGTTGAACAAAGATTAGAATTTTACAATACTGGTAAACCAACTTTAAAGAATGAATTAGCTATTAAAGAAGCTATGGATTTATATAATAAAGAAAACGGTGAAGAAGAATCAAAGGATGGAGAAAAATCTTCCAAGAAGAGAAAATTAGAATCTGATGAAGAAGAAGATAAGAAGAAAGAAAAGAAAGAAAAGAAGTCTAAGAAAGAAAAGAAAGACAAGAAGGAAAAGAAGTCCAAGAAAGAAAAGAAAGACAAAAAGGAAAAGAAGGAAAAGAAAAGTAAAAAATAAATTTAATTTTATCTTTTCGTTTCTTAAAACTATTTTCATTTTATCTACTTGAATTAAAAAAAAAATTAATTTCAAAATAACTCCAATTATTCTGTGTACTGTATATTTAGCGTTTTTTCTTATAATGGGGTAAATAATATATTTATATATATTTTTTGTATTTACATATCTATATTATTCAAAATTTAGAACTTTAAAAGAAAATCTATTAAAATATAACAGAGATTTCATATTAAAGTATTAGATAACTATTAGAAAAAACTTAACAGGTATCTTATTTAACTTATATACAACATTCTTACATTTTGATGTTTAAATATATAAACCTGATTGAGTACTCATAGCAGCACCATCAAATTTCCAATGACGTTGACATTCATCATAATAAGTCTTTGAATCAATATTATCGTCCCATTCATTAACAAATTGATCAGTTAAATATTCCATAGTTGGTAATGAAATTTTTTCAAAGCCTGCAGGACCTTCACTCGGAACAATAATACTTTCAAAATTATCGTTTGCATTCATTATTAATTCATTTATGATGCTACCCATAAAGCCAGTTATAAATTCTGGTGGAATTAATGTACATTGATTTAAAGTTAATTTTTTAGCATCATAAATTTTATCTGACGATCCTAAAATTAGAATTTGTTTCATTGATTTAATTTTTTTAATAAGTTCTTTAGCAATAATATTATCAAATATTGGAGATAATTTTAAAAAATTCTCATCTATTGAAACTAAAATCGATTTATTATTTGGTATTTCATAAATTGGAAATTTAAAATTATAATTTCTTGTTTTAGGTATATTTTTACTTGTTTCATTATTATTTGATGGATCAAATTCATCAGGGAAGTTTTCATTAAAATCCCATGAACGTTCATTATTTGTCTCTGGTAATTCATTTATTGTTAAATCTGCTGTGATATCTCCTATACTTTTCAAATTCAATAATTTATTTGGAAATAATGGATTCATAACTTTTGTCGTTATATAGACCTTTGAATAATCATTAAAATTAGCTTTTGAAAAAATTGTGACAGTAGGTAGCGGAGATGATTCTAATGATTCTTCCCTGCATGATATAATTGGAAAATCAAGTTCATGTCTTGGGACAGGTAATTCATTCCATTGTTTGAACTGTAAGATTGATTCATTGTAAATTAGGAGACACCAATATATATGTTAGTAAAAAATGATCAAGTCTTAAATTTAAAAAAACAGATTCATACATACCAGCATTATTCAATGTGATTTACTTGCTTTTTTTATTGTCTAGTCGTTCAATTGTTAACTTTCAATAAAGTTTTTTTTCACACCTTGTTCCATATTGGCTTTTTTTCTACTTTACCAAAAAAAAAAAAAAAATTTAACAGACGTTACACAAAAGATTATGAATATTTTGAACGTTATAAACAAGAGCTGAAATTATATTGAAATAATCCTATCTTGACAAATTAAAATATCAACAATGTCTGAAGTTGCTGCTCAATATCAAAAAGTTCAAGGTGAATTACAAGATTTTATTCTTGCGAGACAAAAATTAGAAACACAACTTCAAGAGAATAAAATTGTTATTGAAGAATTTGAGAGTTTAAAAGATGAAACTCAAGTATATAAATTAACAGGTAATGTATTATTACCAGTTGAACAAACTGAAGCACGTACTAATGTTGACAAAAGATTAGAGTTTATTAATACAGAAATTGAAAGATGTGAAAAAAATATCAAGACTAAACAAGATGAATTAGACCAATTAAGATCTCAATTAATGAAAGCACAAAAATAGACCATATTATTTGTAAGCTACCAACTGGTTAAAAACATTTTGTACCATATAAATCATGCATTTAAATTTACAGAGATTATTTATATATTTATATTTGTTCTTTTTTTTTTTTCTTTAAATAAAAATCATACATAAAGATAATATTTATTGTATATACAAGAATCAATACTTTCATTTAACGTTTAGAAAATTGAGATTTAATTAAATTAACTGAATTCATTAAAGTATACCAAGCATATTCTTCAACATTATTATAATAATCACCTAATTTCATAATATTATATAATTTATCACTAGCAAATTCCATTGTCTTTTCATAATTATTTGATTTATCCTGTGACATAAATAATTTACTTGTGATATAACTTAAACTAACACCTAATCTTTTAGCATACCAAGCCATATCTGTATGATCTTTTTCATTTGAATAATAAATCATATCATCAGCTAATTGTTGTAATTCAGGAATTGCAGTTTCAAATAAATAATTACTTGGAACAATAAGTTTTGAAAATAGATCATCTAATTTATCATTTATAGGAATATCCATTTTTAATCTTTTAATTAATAAATTTTCTAAACTTGGTAAATTTTCAATTTTACTACTACCTTCTTCATTATAAGTACATCTTGGTAAATCTTTTGTTAAATCATATCTTTTACTTACTAAGTGATATTTAATTAATTCCATAACTGCTGGAGATGAGTGGAAAAATGAAGGTGAATTAGATGCTCCCAATACGGATAACAATGATGATGAATAACCAAGATCATTTAAAGTCTCTGTTAATGATTTTTCATTGAATCCATATTTTGGAACATGATTTTTTAGACTATGAGATAGAACTTTTGCTTGAATCGAATCCATACTATATGTTAGAGGTGCAATGGTCAATGGTTTAACATACTCGTTTGGGCTAGGATGATACGAGCGAACAAAATTGTTAATCGAAGTATATTTTGGAGCTTTCAAAATCAATCTAGACATAATGAAGGTTTAACCGCAATGTGAAGGAATATTCGACTTGTTACATTGTGTAAAAATGAAATTGTTAAGGTTCCTTTAAAATGAGTTTTTCTAGTTTCATTTTTTTCAAAATTTCTTTGATAAAAGTTACCCGAAATTGTATTTTTTCTTAATTTTGAAAATATTTACAAATCTCATATAGAAAATATTAAAGAAATATACAATAACAAATCATTATTTTTTAATTGTATGATATCTTTTACCTCTAAAACCAGCAATGTACATATTAAATTGATAAACTTCTTGTGGATTTAAATCATTTAATTCCCATTTAGTACTACTAAAAGCATTTCTTGTTGGTTGCATTAACATATCAATTTCTTTACTGTATTTATTTTGTAAAATATTAACATCATTTAATAAATCTGTTTTATTAAAACCAGTAGTAAAAATTGCACATTTTGTATCTAATAAAGCTTTCATTGTATCATTCATCCAAGATTCTTTATTTTCTGGTGAAGCAAAACCTGGATGGAAAGTGAAAAATATATCATTATATGGATCATATGGGAAAAAATCTTGTGATTTGTGTAAATCATGGAATAATTGAGTATGGTAAACTAATGATAAAGTATCATCAATTCTATTAATAATTGGTTTTGTGTTATTATTATTATTATTACTATTTTCGTTGTTGTCTTTTAATGAATCATTTGATGTTTCCTGTGGTAACATTTTTTTATTAATTGCACATTCTGGGCCAATAAAATGAATTTCAAAGTTATGATTTGGGAAAAGATATTGCATTTGTTTCCAAACATGACCAGGTAATTGACTTTCAGCACGAGCACCAAGAATAAAAATTCTCATTGGTTTATCAATTGTAGAGACAGATTTTGATTGTTGTGGATATAAAGTATATCTTAAAGCAGCCAAAGATTTTAAACCTTCTAAAGTGACTGGACCTTGTGGTTGTAAAGAATATGGTGAAAATTCATGTAATACAGAGCCAATGGTAATTGGATAACTTAACATTTTGGTTACTGTTGCTAATTGAAACTCGGTATCCATTGAATAAAATGATCTTGTATAAAAATATAAATCCCAATTTTGTAAATTAACTGCACGATCAAAACCTTGTTCAGCAGGGAAATCAAATTCAGGAAATTTTCTACCACTTCTTAAATCATGTTCATAGATATTAACTTTTTTCAATTTTTCATAAATTTTATTTTGATGATAATTTTTATCTTGTTCCCATGCTTCTCTTGAATGATGTGTTGGTATACCAGATAATGGACATGTATAATTAATTTCTAAACCTGTAACGGGACATTTAGCTAAAGCTTTAATTCTAGAGGCTCTTTCACGTAAATCTGTTGATGGTGATTGATCCCATGGAAAAAATCTATTACTTTCCTGTGGTTCATCAGGTGACTGTGGAGGTTCTAAACCCAAAGCATTTCTAACAAATCCAACAATTGAACGAGATTGATTAATAGTAACAATTTTTTTTTGATAAATTGGAATATTTTTAAAAGACGTAAGTCTAACAACTCTTGGAATAATCATATTTTCCTTTTAAACAAACTGAATTTTAATTTAGTTTTTTTTTTTCGTTTTGAATGTTAATGATGACTCCTTGTTGTAATGAACTTGAAAAAAAATATGGAATTGAGTAACAAGAAATTGATTCTACGTTTGAAATAAAAACTGGAATAACGACTATTGAACTAGTTAAAGAAACTAGTTTATTAATGAGAAAATATCTGATATCACCAACTGTAACTAAATTATATTGAAATTGTGAAAAAATGTTCTATATTTTCCAAATGTTTTTTTCCTGTTGCCCTTGACAATTTTTCGATTTTCTCGGGGCTTTTTTGAGAAAAGTTTTTGTATTGGAAAAGACAGATCTAGATAATTTCAGCTACAAAACATCAAGTTTATAAGGTAGTTTTATATGTAAATGAAAAGAATTTTAGTCGATGTAAAGATATTTGAATAGTAGTTTATAATGTTAAGATGTCAAATCATGTTATTGTACGGAATAAAACTTGTAATTAAAGAACGCTTAGTAAGTCAGATGAAGAATTGATATTTCACTTGATTATACGCATATATTGATAATATATATAATAATGTTACAGGTATCGTATAGCAATTTCTTCTCTTTTGAATTTTCTAAAGTGGAAAATCTTTAATAGCCGCCAAAGATAATCTCAAATGGTTCATATGAAAAGATTTTATTGTAGATTCTTGGTAATTTTTACACTTAATTTAATTACTGTGTGAGCACTTGTTCCAGATTTCTAATACGACATATTTAATAAATAATTGTATTTTTTTTAAATTTTTGTTGCTTGTTGCTTTCCCTTTGAATAAGTAACTTTTTTTTTCATTACAAATAGCCCTCAACGTTAAATCACTACATTGATTAACTAAATGAAAGTTTCAATTGTTAAAAACTCGTAACATTTTGTATTGTTTTGCTTCGAATTATTCAATTTAATCTTAAAATAAAAATGTTAATAAAAATATCGTAAAACCGTTTAATTTTTACAAAAATAAAATACATATATTATTAAAAATTTTTCTTAAAATTTTGTACATGATGTTGATTTTCATAAAATTCTATAATTTGTTCAGATGATGTTGCTTCTTCAACACCTTTATCATCTCTTAGACGTATAAATCTTGGAAATCTCAAAGAGATACCCTTTTCATAATTAGAACTACCTGCTTTATAAATTGGTGATAAAGATAAATCTGCTGTTAAGACTTCGAATAATAAAGTTGGTTCAAACCAAACGTCAGGTTCAGCACTTGAATCAAATACATAAGTTGCTTTTGGACCATCGATTATTGTTGGCGTTAATCTTTCATATAAAGTTTGTAATAATTCATCAGAAAATCCGGTACCAATTTTACAAGTTGTTTCAAATTCTGCATTATCCTGATTATAACAACTTAATAAAAACCCACCATATGTACCTGTACGTTTACCTCTACCATAATAGGCACCAATAACACAAAGATCTAAAGAATCACCAACACCATCTAAATAATCTTTCTTTAATTTTAACCAATTACGTGATCTTTTACTTGGTTCATAATATGATTCTTCACCATCTAACATCTTAACCATTAAACCTTCACAAGAATCTTTAACAGATAAATCTAAAAATCTTTGTAATTCATCAAGATTATTTGTTGTTAATTCAGTGGCATATTGAAATTCACCTTGAACAGGTTTTGTTACATTTTTTAAAATTTCTCTTCTTTCTCTTAAAGATTTATTAATTAATTTTTCATCATTTAATGATAAGATATCAAATGCAAATAAACAAACTTTAACTTTAATTTCATTAATATTAACATCTTTACGTTTTCTTGTTGTTAAGACTTGAAATGGTAAAATTTTATTATTAATTTTATCCCAAGCAACGGCTTCACAATCTAAAATCATTGAATTTGTTAAATTTAAATCCATAATAAAATCTTTAATATTAATCTCTGGATATCTTTCAGTCATATTTTCACCATTACGTGAAAAAATTTTCATTTGACCATCTTTTAATAGATGAACTTGAGCTCTTTCACCATCATATTTATATTCAGAAGTGAAAATTTTATCTTGAAATGTATCAAAGATTTCTGTTATTGATTTTGTTGGTTTTGCTAACATTGGTTTTAATGGTATACCTGGAGTTAAAGTACAATATTTATCTAAATTCATTATACCGAATTCAAGACAATTATTAATAATAATTTCATAATTTGGTAATTGACAAAAAGCGTCTCTAATTTTTAATTCAGCAATTTCAGAATCTTTAACATCGAATTCTTTATTAAATTCTTTTGATAATAAAGCTTTTGATAAAGAAATTAATACAGTCTTTTCAGCTAATCCGATTCTTAATTTTGATTCTAATGATCTAATTAAAAATTTTGCCTCTATACTTTGACATGCAGTTAACATTTTTTTAATTAATCTGATTTTTTTCAACTGTGAATCTTTACCATTTGCTTTTGCAATTAATTTTAAATTTTTAAAGACTTCACCAATGGTTAATGGATTTGGTTTAAACATTGTTGGTTGAATTGATCTTGCCATCATTGCAATTTGTCCCAAATCACCTAATTCTTTATATTGAATTTTAATTTGTGATAATGATTTACCGTAAGACTCTGAAATTGTTTTCATTAAAAGATTTTCACCAAGTCCTAATTCTAAATTTGGTATATAATCTGGACCTAATTTATTAATTAATAAATAAGTTAATGGTATTAAATTTTTAGAATCTTGATTCATTTTTTCAATTAAAAAATTTGAAACTAATGAAATTATTGAAAGACGTGATGATGTAGATTCAATTTTTTCAAAAAGAGTTGCTAATTCAAAATAAGGAATTTGAGATATAAATTCATTAGAATTATTATTATTATTATTATTATTATTATTATTTGAAATATCTTGTTTTTGAAATGGGAATTGAAAATTTTTTTTTGGTTTTTTCAATAAAGGTTCAGTTACAAGAGTTTCATTATTAATGTCGTTATTTGTTTTTGTATCGATATTATTTTCATTATTAGTGTCGTTGTTTGTTTTTGTATTGATTTTATTTTCAATATGATTATTTATCTCATTATCATCTTTTTTCATTGAAGTGAAAAATCTATTTAAAGTAGATTGTTTTGTAAATTTATTAGACATCAGATAAAATTTTTTGTTAAGAGAAAGATTGTTATTTAAAGTAATTGATCTTTTTATAAATAGCATTAAATGAACTTTAATCTAAGATCCAAAGCGAATCAAAAAAGCAAAGCAAAACTGAACTTAAGATTGATAACTATTATATCAAAAGTTTTAAGTGAAGATAAGAAAGTCAATTACAAGAATTCGTGTAGTTAATATCAGTGAATTATTGTTAGTGATGATTTGATATATTAACGAAAGCAAAAAAAGACGCGTAACGAGAAAGAAGATGAAAATTAACACGTGATGGACAGAGAGAAAGCCAAAGGAGTTTGTAGGAGTAATTGGTATGATTAATGTAAATGATTATATTATGAATGTTATACGAATATCCGTGTTGTTATCTTTATATATTTTTATTGAAAGCGGTCTGAAGGATGATAGTTGTGGGTGTGCACCCATACCACCTGGCAAGTCTGAAACGTCCTTCTTTTTTTTTTTCTATAATATATAAGAGGTGACAAGTGAAAGAAATGGGCGTGACAAGGAAACGATAACAAGACGGGTGACAGGATGGATAATAATGAATTGCTTTCGGAAGCTATACGTTCTGATTCGTGTACAGTCACTTATAGTAACAACTCGTCAAATGCCGCATTAGAATTGCTTTCGATGTTTGAAAGTCGTATTCAACAGCTCGAAAGCGAACGTGACGGTGAACAAGAGGACAATGACAGTGACAATGTAGCAGGGATTTTACGTCAAACCATGAACCGATTGAAGAGAGACAACTCGTTTTTGAGTGTTTTGCAACGATCACAGGGATTTGTGTGGAACAGCGAAGTGTTTGCTTCACGGTGGCAACAACTGTACAAAGTGCGCCACACAAGCGAGAGCGGCAGCGGTGGCAGCAGCGATTTTGGAGAACAATGGCTGCAAGAGGTGGCGGGTGAGTTGGAGAGGGCCAGGACGGCAACTGCAAGCGACGGTGCGCGGAAACAGCTCGCAATGGCAGCAACACGGCTGCCCAACAGCAAGCCGCGCAGTGAGTCTGCGGCGCACGTTGCGACGGTGCCGGTGACAACGGTGGAAATCAGTTCCAGCGGGACGGCAGTGGAAGGCGACAGCGAGGATCTTGCCTGCGTGCTGCAAAGAGTGACACAGAGCCGTGCAGGGTGATGCCGCGCGTGTGGCCTGCACGGCGGTGGGTTTTTTGTTTTTTCGTTTTTCTCGCCTGTTTTATTGGGGTAAGAAAAAAAAGTATCTTTTTTTAGGCTTTCTTTTGTTATCTTTGTTATCAGTTTCCCACCGCCGTTGTCATTCGTCAATTTCCGTTTCTTTATGACTAAATCCCGAAAATATGAAAGAAAATGAAATGTTGCAGAAAACAGGGGGACACCGATCTTGGCGGCTAATACCAAGGCTCATTTTTATTTACACTATATAAGCAACACTTTTTTTATCATATAATCAGTTATGGCCCTTACGTCTTTGCCAATTTTTTTTTCTTTTTTTAAATACAGTTCACGTATATAACATAATCATCACTATCATTACTAATGACGGATTATTCTCTAAACCAGAATATTCATCCAGATAAAGTTGGACTGTACGATCCAAATAATGAAAGAGATGCTTGTGGTGTAGGTTTCATCGTAACTAACAAATCGAATGCTTCCCACAAACTTCTACAAAATGCAAACGAAATGCTATGTAACATGAAGCATAGAGGTGCAACTACTAATAATGGCCAATCAGGTGACGGGGCCGGTATACTATTCAATTTACCACATGACTTCATTAAATCAGTATTTCCAAAAAAATTCTCAAAAGATTTAGCTACCAATAATTTCGCTACTGGTAATATTTTTATCAAAAATTTAATCTCTTTAAATGAAACAACTTGGAATAAAATCGCTTTGAAAAATAATTTAAAAATTTTAGACTGGAGATTAGTACCAACAAATTCTCAAATTCTTTTCAAAGATGATTTATCAAATGAACCACATATTTTGCAACCATTAATAATTCCAATTAATAATTCTACAGAATCATTTCAAAAAAATTTATACTCATTTCAATTAAATATTGAAAATTTTATCGGTTTAAATAATAATATTTACATTTGTTCTTTATCAAATCATTCAATTACTTATAAGGGTCAATTAACACCATCACAATTATTTAAATATTATTCTGATTTAAATAATATTTCAATTAAATCAAATTTTGCAATAGTTCATTCAAGATTTTCAACAAATACATTTCCATCTTGGGAAAGAGCTCAACCATTACGTAATTTAGCTCATAATGGTGAAATTAATACTTTAAATGGTAACAAAAATTGGTTAAATTCTCGTCTTTTATCATTTTCATCAAATCTATCAGATTATTCAGAATTAAATTTAAATAAAATTTTAAATAATAATTTAAATTCGGATTCATCAATATTCGATTTTTTCTTACAATTTTTATTATTAAATTCAAATTTGACAGTCGCAGAAATTTTAATGCTCTTAATTCCACAAAATTTAAATCAAATTAATTTTAATAATAATAATAATAAGAAATTAAAAGATTGGTATCTTTGGGCTTCTTCTTTAATGGAGCCATGGGATGGTCCATCTTTAATTAATTTTATTGATAATAATTTTATTGGTGCAAGATTAGATAGAAATGGTTTAAGACCAGCAAGATTTATTGAAACTTCTGATGGTCATATCATTTGTGCTTCAGAAATGGGTACCTTACAATCCTTAGATGAAAATCTTATCATTAAAAAAGGAAAATTAAAACCTGGTGATATTTTTTTAATTGATTTAAATAATGGTAAAATTATTGATCAAAATTTTTTATTAAATAAAATTATTAATAAATATCCATTCGATAATTGGATTAATAATAATATTATTACTTTAAATAATTTGAAAAATTCTTTAAATTTAATTAGTAATGATAATAATGAAAATGATCATAACATTAATGTTAAAAATGATTCAAAATTATTAGCAAACGGCTACACTTTTGAACAAATTTCAATGTTATTAATTCCAATGGCTTTAACTGGTAAAGAAGCTTTAGGTTCAATGGGTAATGATACTCCATTAGCTTGTCTTAATGAAAAACCTGTCCTATGTTTTGATTATTTTAAACAATTATTTTCACAAGTGACAAATCCACCAATTGATCCAATTAGAGAATCAAATGTCATGTCTTTACAATGTTTTATTGGTCCCGAAGGTAATTTATTAAATATTAATGAATTGAATTTGAAAAGAATTCTTTTAAAGACTCCAATTTTAAATAAAATTGAATTTAATTCAATTTCAAATATTAATTTAATTTATAAAGACTGGCAAATTGGTTTTATAGATTTAACTTTTAATAAAATTGATGGTATTAAAGCTTATGAATTAAAAATTAAACAAATCCTAGAACAATCAATTAATTTTATTCAAATTGAAAAGAAAAAAATTTTAATCATTTCTGATAAAAATTTAAATAAAGATAAAATTTCAATTTCGTCATTAATTGCAATTGGTGCTATTCATAATCATTTAATTAAAAAAGGTTTAAGATTAAATGTCGCTTTGGTTTTAGAAACTGGTGAAGCAAGAGAAATTCATCATTTTTGTACTTTATTAAGTTATGGTTGTGATGCAATTTATCCATATTTAGCAATGAATTTATTAGTTAATTTGAATAATCAAAATCTTTTATTATTAAATAAAAGTAATAATGAAAAATTATCAAATGAAAAAATTATTGATAATTATAAATTGGCAATTAATTCAGGTATACTTAAAGTTATGTCAAAGATGGGTATATCAACTTTACAATCTTATAAAGGTGCACAAATTTTTGAAATATTAGGTTTAAACAAAAAAATTGTTAATCTTTGTTTTAAAAATACATCATCAAGAATTAATGGTATTTCATTTGATTATTTATCTAAGGATGCTTTCACTTTACATGAACGTGGTTTCCCAATTGAAAATAATTTCTTAATTAAAAATTCTTTAAATATTTTAAATCATGGTGAATATCATTGGAGACACGGTGGTTTTAAACATATTAATGATCCAACCGCAATTGCAAATTTACAAGATTCCGTAAGAAATCAAAATAAAAATTCTTGGGAAAGTTATATTAAAAAACAAATGGATATTATTAATAAATGTACTTTAAGAGGTTTACTTGAATTAAATTATAAAAATTCAAAAGAAATTCCAATCGATGAAGTTGAACCATGGACAGAAATCGTTAAAAGATTTACCACTGGTGCAATGTCATATGGTTCCATATCAAAAGAAGCTCATTCAACTTTAGCCATTGCAATGAATAGACTTGGTGCAAAATCAAATTGTGGTGAAGGTGGTGAAGATGCTGAAAGATCAATTATTGATCAAAATGGTGATTCAAAAAGATCTTCAATTAAACAAATTGCTTCTGCAAGATTTGGGGTTACTTCATTTTATTTATCTGATGCTGATCAATTACAAATTAAAATTGCACAAGGTGCAAAACCTGGTGAAGGTGGTGAATTACCTGCACATAAAGTCTCAAAAGATATTGCAAAGACAAGACATTCAACACCTTACGTAGGATTAATTTCACCACCACCACATCATGATATTTATTCAATTGAAGATTTAAAACAATTAATTTATGATTTAAAATGTTCAAATCCAAAAGCTGAAATTTCTGTTAAATTAGTCTCTGAAAATGGTGTTGGTGTTGTTGCTGCTGGTGTGTCAAAGGCAAAAGCAAATCATATTACCATATCTGGTCATGATGGTGGTACCGGTGCAAGTCGTTGGACATCAATTAAACATGCAGGTTTACCATGGGAATTAGGTTTAGCTGAAGTTCATCAAACTTTAGTCTTAAATAATTTAAGAGGTAATGTTACTTTACAAACTGATGGTCAATTAAGAACTGGATTTGATATTGCTGTAGCAATTCTTTTAGGTGCAGAATCATTTACTTTAGCAACTATTCCATTAATTACAATGGGTTGCATTATGTTAAGAAAATGTCATTTAAATAGTTGTGCTGTTGGTATTGCAACACAAGATCCTTATTTAAGATCAAAATTTAAAGGTCAACCAGAACATGTTATTAATTTTTTCAATTATTTAATTGAAGATTTAAGAAAAATTATGGCAAAATTAGGTTTTCGTACTGTTGAAGAAATGATTGGTCATTCAGAAAAATTAATTCAAAAATCATCAAAGGTTGAAAATGAAAAGACTTCAAATATTGATTTATCATTATTATTAAAGCCAGCACATGAATTACGTTCAAATGTTTCAACAAGTTTTAATAAAGAACAAAGTTTAAAAAATTCTTTTATTGGTGAAAGATTAGAAGATAAAATAATTGAAAAATTGTCAAAATCTTTAATTAATGGTGAACATACAATTATTCCAGAAATTAAAATTATTAATACAGATCGTGCCATTGGTGCAACACTTTCTTATCATATTTCTAAAAGATATGGTGAGGCAGGTTTACCAAGAGATACCATTGAAATTAATTTTAAAGGGACCGCAGGTCAATCATTTGGTGCATTTTTAACAAATGGTATAACTTTTAAATTAACTGGTGATTGTAATGATTATGTTGGTAAAGGTTTAAGTGGTGGTGTTCTTATCATTAAACCAAGTGAAAATTTAAAATCAAATAGTTTTGAAAATACAATTATTGGTAATACATGTCTTTATGGTGCTACTTCGGGTTATGCATTCATTTCAGGTGGTGCTGGTGAAAGATTTGCTGTTCGTAATTCTGGTGCAAATATTGTTGTTGAAAGTATTTATGGTGATAATGCTTTTGAATATATGACTGGTGGTAGAGCCATTGTCTTGACTCAATTAACTTCATTAAATGCATTTTCTGGTGCAACAGGTGGTATTATTTATTGTTTTGTTGAAGATGACATTCAATTTAATAATGTTATTAATAAAGATACAATTGAAATTTGTTCCATTGATGATCCAAAAGAAATTATTTTTATTAAAAATTTAATTGAAGATCATTATAAATTTACAGATTCATTATTAGCTCAAAATTATTTAATTAATTTTGAAAAAATTATTAAACAATTTAAAAAAATTATTCCAACAGATTATAAAAAAGTACTTGAAAGACAAGCTAATGAAAAAATTAATGATTCTAAAATTTTAAAAATTAAGGATTCAAATATTTTGCCAAATGAACCAAAAGTTATTGATGTTGAAGATATTTTAAAACCAAAAATTCCAAGATCAAATCATCCATTTGTTAAATATAAAAGAATTTCAAATAAATCAATCCCTGCTAAGACTCGTATTAATTCAACTGATGAAAGTAAATGGAATGAATTTACAACACATTTGACTAAAAATGAAACAAAACAACAAGCTTTACGTTGTATGGATTGTGGTACACCATTTTGTCAATCTGATAAACAATATGGTTGTCCCGTTTCAAATATGATTCCACAATTTAATAAACTAATTACTGAAAATCAATGGGAACTTGCTTTACAAACTTTATTAAAGACAAATAATTTCCCAGAATTTACTGGTAGAGTTTGTCCTGCACCATGTGAAGGTTCATGTACATTAGGTATTATTGAAGATCCAGTTGGTATAAAATCTATTGAAAAAGAAATTATTGAAGTTGGTTTTAAAAATGGTTGGATGAAACCACGTACTCCATTAGTTAGAACTGGCAAGAAAGTTGTTATTATTGGATCAGGTCCAGCAGGTTTATCATGTGCAGATCAGTTAAACAAAGTTGGTCATGAAGTTACTATATTAGAGAAAAATGATAAATTTGGTGGATTATTAATGTATGGTATTCCAAATATGAAATTAGATAAAAAAATTGTTGAAAGAAGAATTAATTTAATGAAAGAAGAAGGTATAAAATTTATTTCAAATGTTGAAGTTTCTAATGATGATAAAAATAATAATTGTTTAATTAAAGAAGATGGTAAAACCATTGTTAGTTTAGAAAAATTAAAGAATGATTATGATAGTATTGTATTAGCTATTGGTAGTACAATACCAAGAGATTTAAAGATTAAAGGACGTGAATTTAAAAATATTGAATTTGCGATGACATTACTTGAAAAGAATACTAAAGATTTATTAAAACATGATATGGAAAAAATTGAAAAAGAAATTCGTGGTAAAAAAGTTATTGTTATCGGGGGTGGTGATACAGGTAATGATTGTATTGGTACATGTATGAGACATGGTGCATCATCAATTGTTAATTTTGAATTATTACCTGAACCTGAACCTATTAGAAATTCTTGTATAAATCCATGGCCACAATGGCCAAAAGTTATGAGAATTGATTATGGTCATGAAGAAGTTAAAGATTTTTTTGGTAAAGATCCAAGAGAATATTGTATATTATCCAAAGAATTTATTGGTAATGATAAAGGTGAAGTTATTGGTATAAAGACCGTTAGAGTTGAATGGATTAATAAAGGGTTATTACCTAATGGTTTTATTAAATGGGAAATGAAAGAAATTGAAGGTAGTGAAGAAATCTTTGAAGCAGATTTAATCTTATTATCTATGGGATTTACAGGACCAAATTTAACTAAGATGGTTGATAATAAAAAGGATAATATTATTGAAATGACAAATAGAGGTACTATTAAGACTAGTGATAATGATGATAATGATGAATTTGGATCATATCAAATTAATAAAGAGGACAAGATATTTGTTGCAGGAGATTGTAGAAGAGGTCAATCATTAATTGTTTGGGCTATTCAAGAAGGTAGAAAATGTGCTAATAATATTGATAAATTTTTGAGTGATGGTATTACGAAATTACCAAATGATGGTGGATTGATTAAACGTAATAAGAAGATATTGTTTGAAAATGATTATGATTTAATTGATACTATGGTTTGAGGATGATATTTATTTTAAAGACAGTTATTTATTTATAGTTATTTATTTATTTATTTATTTATTTATTATAATATATTATATTATTTATTAGAAAAAAACACATGACTTAAAAAAGGTATTATTATATAAACGTTAGGATGATGATTATGATTATGAATGATATATATTACAAAGATGATAGTTGAGGGTAAATTAATTATGCAAAGACTTTAAAAATTGAACTTAAGAAACCCTTTTTTTTATTTTTTTTTGATTTAATTTTATCTTTATTATTAAATGATTTTGAACTTGTTATTGGTGAAATGATATTACCTGCACCACCTCTACCTATTGCTATTGAAGTTGGTTGTTTTTTTTTTTTATTATTAACCTTTTTTTGTGATTTTAAATTATTTGATGAGATTAAATCTGAATCAGTACTTGATTTAGTTTGTTTATTAGATAACTGAGATTTAATATTTGATAATCTTGTAGTGATAAAATTTTCCGTATTTGATACTATTGGATTAATTAAATCTTCATTATTTGAAAGTTGATGTTGATCTATGGTATCCTGATCTACATCTTGAGCTTTTCTAGTTAATTTTGGATTTGTATTCTTGACCATATTACCTGCACCGCCTCTACCTGTACTGAAGATAGGTGAAAGTATATTTGGAGTCTGTGATCCTTGTGGTATGATCTTTGGTTCTGCTTTTGAGTCTGAATTATAAATGTTACCTGCACCTCCTCTGCCTGTTGATATTTTGTATTGAGCCATGATATAGAGTAGTTATTAGTTGATGTTTTTCAGAGTTTAGTGGGAATGAGATCTGTGTTTATGCTTTTGTAGTGTTTGCTTATATAAGATGAAGTCGTTTGAGATTTGGTCATGCGTTGTGAAACATTTGTTTTGCAGCGGAAATTGCAGAGGGGAACAAAATTTGAAGAAAAGAATCAGCCTTTTTATGCGTGAACAAAAGAATTGCAAACGGCGTTGTGGAAGGTGTGGGTGTGGTGCCCTAGGGTTTGGGGTGAGGGTTGGTGGGCAGATTTAGGGCTGGCCGTGCTTAGGGCTCCGCTTAGGGCTTCACTTAGGGCTCCGCTTAGGGCATCACTTAGGGCTCCGCTTAGGGCTCCATGCCCCCCCGCAAATACCGCTTTTAAAGTTTCCCCGATGGCGGAAACGTTTGCCGCGACAATCCGCGATATAAAAACGCTGCACTGCAACGGTGCAATTTCAAAGTTGTTTGCCGCTGCCAACAGAAACCAACCAAATCAATGTGGAAACTGTCCAGATCCTGCAACCATACAAGGCTGTTAAACAGAGTCCTCCAGCCTCGTTTCACCGCAAACAGACTTCTGTTCACCACCAACAGAGTTCTAAATGGACAACAAAAACAAGTTACAAAGACAAAACAATCTTTGACTTCAAACTGGTTTCAATACTTCATCGTCTCAACTACTGCTATCCTCTTCGGTTATTCAATCTCAGAAATTTCTCACAATAAGAATAACAAATTGTCCGAACTCATCAACAACGGTAAAAACTTATTCGATTTATCTTCCTCGTCTTCTCCCCCATCTTCAACTTTATCATTAAACGAATTAGATTCTCCTCATTATAATGAAAATCCAACTCAAATTAATGAATTACTTGAAAAATTGAAATCAATCCTACATAACGATCCTTCAAATTTTACAATCTTCCCAAACGATTTAATTTCACATTCGGATACAGAATTTAATACTCATCATCCAACAAAAAATCAAAGACCAAAAATTATTCTTTTCCCACATTCAACTGAACAAATTTCAGAAATAATTAAACTTTGTAATCAATATAACGTACCTGTCGTACCATTCTCAGGTGGTACTTCCTTAGAAGGTCATTTCATACCAACACGTAATCCAACTATAAATATAGATATTTCAAAATATATGAATAATATTTTAAAATTCAATGAATTAGATCAAGATATTACAGTGCAAGGTGGTTTACCATGGGAAGAATTAAATGAATTCTTAAATGATAAAGGTTATCAATTCGGTTGTGATCCAGGTCCAGGAGCACAATTAGGTGGTTGTGTTGCAAATTCTTGTTCAGGTACAAATGCTTATAGATTCGGTACAATGAAAGAAAACGTTATCAATTTAACAGTTGTCTTACCCGATGGTCAAATTATTAAAACTAAGAAAAGACCTAAAAAGAGTAGTGCAGGTTATAATTTAAATGGATTATTCGTTGGTAGTGAAGGAACTCTTGGTATTGTCACCGAAGTTACAGTTAAATGTCATGTATTACCAAAATTTGAAAATGTCGTCCTTGCAAGTTTCCCAACCATTGGTGAAGCCGCTGCTTGTTCAAGTGATATTATTCAAAATGGTATTCAATTAAATGCAATGGAATTATTAGATGATAATATGATGAAATTAATTAATAAAAGTGGTTCAACTTCAAGATCAAATTGGTTAGAAATGCCAACTCTTTTCTTTAAAGTTAGTGGTAAGACAGAAATTATAACAAATGAATTACAAAAATTATTAGAAAAAATTGCTAAAAAACATGGTTCAAAAAATTTTGAATTCGCAAAGACTGATGATGAAAAATTCGAATTATGGGAAGCAAGAAAAGTTGCATTATGGTCTGTACTTGATTCAGGTAAAAAAATTAATGAAAATGCAAAAATTTGGACAACTGATGTAGCTATACCAATTTCAAATTTTGCAAAAGTCATTGAAGAGACAAAAATTGAAATGAACCAAAGTAAATTAATTAATGCAGTCGTTGGTCATGCAGGTGATGGTAATTTTCATTCTTTCATAATTTATAATGATAATGAAGAATATTTAATTTGTAAAAAATTAGTTGATAATATGGTTAAAAGAGCTTTAAATGCTGAAGGTACTTGTACTGGTGAACATGGTGTTGGTATTGGTAAAAGAGATTATTTAATTGAAGAATTAGGTGATACGCCAATTAATTTAATGAGAAAGATTAAATTAGCAATTGATCCAAATAGAATAATGAATCCAGATAAAATCTTTAGGATTGATCCATTAGAAGAACAAAACATTGAACAAGAAGTTCATGATTGAAAAAAATGAAAAAATATTCTTTTTTGTAAATAAAAATAATAATATATAATTACTTAAACATTGAATCAAATATTAAATTTTCCTTCCCATTATCTTTTAATGATTTAAGACTATAAAACATTGTATTTTCATTTGAATTATTATTACCTTCATTTTCTTTTAAAAAATTTTCAAGTGATAAATTATTCGAAAAACGATAAATTTTCCTCTTAAATAAATTTTTCTCTTTATTTAAATTTTTTTCATTTCTCAAATAATTAATTTCATCTTTAATTTCTTTTAAACTAGATAAGATCAATTCATATTGTCTTTGTAATTTCATATCCTTTGCATTATCAATTTCTCTCCTTTTATTAGCAAATGTACTAAAGATTAAATAATCATGCATATATAAATTCACCAAAGATGGTAAAAATTGATTTTCAATTTTATCTTTACTCTTAATATAATTTTTATTATCATATTTTTTAATCTTTGATTTTAAAGCATAAGACCACATCTTTTCTTCATTTAATAAAAATTGACAATTATGAAACTTAAAATAATAACAAATTGGATAATACATTACTTATTTCCATAAACTTATTTCTACAAAAAACATTGCTGACATTTTTTATTTTGTGTCGCAATGAATTTTTTTGTTTTGTTGTTGTTTTTTTTTATGCCGGAACCGGTTTTCTTTGTTTTTTTTACTTTTTTTCCATCGTGAAATTTTTTGAAACTCGAAAATAATCTGAAAAAAAATTGTGTTGCTATTCTTTATCAATCAATATATACATACTCTTCCATTTATTGCCTGACTCACCTATTCTTGTTAATTTATATCATTGTTAAATTTTTGCTTTTCCTTTTTTTTTAATTCTCTAATTAAAACTTCACAAAGTAATATACTATCAATTAATTAATTAATTTTAATCATGTCAAGTACTTTATTGATAAATCCATTGGCTTTATCACAAAGATATGTTACAAAATTAAAATTAAATCAAAAATGTTTTAATTATTTAAATTTACAAAAAAAATCATCTTTACATAATGAATCATCATCTTTATCACCATCGTTAATAAAACTTCATTCGGAATTAAAATTAGATGAATTACAAACTGATAATACACCAGATTACGTTCGTTTAGTATTACGTTCATCAGTTTATGATGTCATTAAAGAATCTCCAATGTCACAAGGTATCGGTTTATCATCACGTTTAAATACAAATGTTCAATTGAAAAGAGAAGATTTATTACCTGTCTTTTCATTTAAATTACGTGGTGCTTATAATATGATTGCAAAATTAGATGATACACAAAGAAATCAAGGTGTCATTGCATGTTCTGCAGGTAATCATGCTCAAGGTGTTGCTTTCTCAGCAAAACATTTAAATATTCCAGCAACTATTGTTATGCCAGTCTCAACACCATCAATTAAATATCAAAATGTTTCACGTTTAGGTTCACAAGTCGTTCTTTATGGTAATGATTTCGATGAAGCAAAAGCTGAATGCTCAAAATTAGCAAAAGAACGTGGTTTAACTAACATTCCACCATTCGATCATCCTTACGTTATTGCAGGTCAAGGTACAGTAGCCATGGAAATATTAAGACAAGTTAATAATGCAAATAAAATTGGTGCTGTCTTTGTTCCAGTTGGTGGTGGTGGTTTAATTGCTGGTGTAGGTGCTTATTTAAAACGTATTGCTCCACATATTAAAATTATTGGTGTTGAAACTTTTGATGCTGCAACTTTACATACTTCTTTACAAAGAGGTAAAAGAACAATCTTAAGTTCCGTAGGTACTTTTGCTGATGGTACATCTGTTAAATTAATTGGTGAAGAAACTTTTAGAGTTTGTCAAGATGTTGTAGATGAAGTTGTCCTTGTTAATACAGATGAAATTTGTGCCGCAGTTAAGGATATCTTTGAAGATACAAGAAGTATTGTTGAACCATCTGGTGCTTTAGGTGTTGCAGGTATGAAAAAATATATTAATAATTTACATCCAGAAATTGATCATTCAAAACATACTTATGTACCAATTCTTTCTGGTGCAAATATGAATTTTGATAGATTAAGATTTGTATCAGAAAGAGCTGTATTAGGTGAAGGTAAAGAAGTTTTCATGTTAGTAACAATTCCTGATGTACCAGGTTCATTTAAAAAATTACAAAAAGTTATTCATCCAAGATCTGTAACAGAATTTTCTTATCGTTATAATGAACATCGTCATGAATCAACAAGTGAAGTACCAAAAGCTTTCATCTATACATCATTTAGTGTTGTAGATCGTGAAAAAGAAATTAAACAAGTTATGCAACAATTAAATACATTAGGATTTGAAGCTGTTGATATTTCAGATAATGAAATGGCAAAATCTCATGGTAGATATTTAGTTGGTGGTGCATCAAAGATACCAAATGAAAGAATTATTGCATTTGAATTTCCTGAAAGACCAGGTGCATTAACAAAATTTTTAGATGGTTTAAATGATTCATGGAATTTAACATTATTTCATTATAGAAATCATGGTGCTGATATTGGTAAAATTTTAGCTGGTATTTCAATACCACCAAGAGAAAATTTAACATTTCAAAAATTTTTAGAAGATTTAGGTTATAGTTATGTTGATGAAACTGATAATATGGTTTATAAAAAATTTTTAAAATATTAGATTAAAAACTTTAAATATATATGTATAAGAAATTTTTAAAAACAAAAAAATTTATTTATTCATTTATTTATTTATTTAAATTTAAACTTTTTTTATATTATTATTATCATTATTTTAAAATATATAGATTTATTTATATGATTATAAAAAGTATAAGACTATACTATTTTTATAATATACTAAAATTTTATGCTTTTTTTTCTTCCTTTCAATTAAAAAATTTTACCAGTAACTTTTGTAATAACATGTAAAGCTACAACAGAAAATATAAAACCTACAGCTAAAAATAAGACAACTAAAGGATCAACTCTTAAACCATTAGCTTCATCAGTATAAATTTTTAAAATTGAATTTGTTGAGCCATCAAAGCCAGCAGCTTTTGATGAAGTTGGTGTTTGGTTTGCTTGTTTTTCTTTAGCTTGTTTAGCTTGTTTTCTCTTTTGTAGTGTACGTTGACCACCTGGAGGAGTTGATGACATTATTAATTATATTTATATGATGTATGGATTAAGTCTTTATAATTTGATTAGTTGTATGAATATGTTGTAAATAAATCACGTAATTGATTATTTTTCAGTGTGTTTAAAATTGAACAGCGCGACGATAAAAGAAGAAGGTAAAAAAGAAAAAAAAAAAGAGGAGGGTAACAAAACGTTTTTTACCCGGTACAAAAATTCAACCATAATAAAAAAAAAAGTTTTTAATCATTAAATCGTATAAATATATATAAATATATAAATGGTTAGTTAGCTGGTTTTTTAACTTATTGTTTTAAATATTGTTGAAATACTTGGTAATTCAATTGATGAAGAATTATTCAATGAATGACAATTTAATGGATCAATATTTGTATTATTACAAAATTGATTATCTTTTCCAATATCCTTGAAAGAGTAACTATTTGTGAAAAATTGTGAACTCGGATTATTTAATAAATAATTGTTATTATCATTAATTGAATTATTTCTTGATAAATTAATTATTGATGAATTACGTCTTGATTTAACTATAATTTCTGGCTTAAAATTAATTTTTTCATTTTTTTGTGATGGTAATGAATAAGAATAAGATCTTTGTTTGATGAATTTGTTATTATTATTATTTAATGGTACAATTGGCAAATTAATGAAATTATTTGAAAGTGAACGTAAATTTAATAAATTTAAATTGTTATTTGATAAATTTGATTTATGGAAACTAACATTATTTTTTTGAATTATTAGAGGATCATTAATCATATTATTAGAATTAATTTCTTTTTTTGGTTGTTTTTTTTCAATTTTACCTGGATAAAAAGTTACGTCTATTAAAGCTGTCTTATTAAATTTTAAATTACCTGATTTAAGTCTTCTCCATCTAAATTGACAAGCATTCGGTGTTCTATTATTAAAATAATTTGATATTTCTTTCCATCCGAATTTTTTAATTTCTTTTAAATGACGAAGTAAGATATCATCGAGTGGATCCCATGAAGATGGATTTTTAATTAAAAATTTATTTTTCCTCTGATTTTCCATGATGATTGAATTTATGATAGATTCATTATTTGAAAGATGTGACAGCATGAGGAGATTGGAAACGATTGAAACAGAGTGGAAACAGAGTGGAAGTAATACAGCAAACACTTGCACTTGCAGTTTCACTTACAAAAAATACGTGTAAATCACTCAATCAATATTTCCAAAAAAAAAAAACGATGCAACTTTTTATACAATGAAAATTGTTCCGGGGTTTTCCTGCAAGGAAGAAATCAAATCGAGTTATTCCGTGGAAAACTTTCTTTTTTCGGCAGCGATGCAGAAAATGCAGTCACCGGCTGCTGCGGCCGTTTCTGGGGCACCCGCGGCCAGGAACCAGGACCCGCGGGTCCTTTTCTCCGTCCGGCGGAGATTGATTTCCGGCCTCGTAAAAGAATACATTTTTTTTTTTATATTTTATGTATGTAAATCAAATTCAGCAAAATTGTTCATTTTGTGGGTACCCGTTGGTATTATATTTATTTTTTGTTTATTTATCTTCTTCTCCTTCTTTATCATCAGATTCTTCTTCCAATTGAACTCCATAACGATTCTTAAACGATGCTAACATATCATTTAAATTTCCTGATCCCGTAGTTAAAGTTATACCTTTACCTAATAATGCTTCCAATGGAAATCCTCCTAATCCATTATTGCTATTTACTTTATTTTGATCTTTATTATCTTCATCTGCATCTGTATCATCAATATCCATATTATCATCATCATTATCATTACCATTATCTTGATTAAATCTTTCATTTGGTTTCTTTGTTGTTATACTAAAGATTTCACTTTCATCCTTTGGAAATTCAAAATAATTATAAATAACTTTTCTCTTCAATTCAAATGAAATTAAACGTTGATAATTTTTATCTCTTATTCTTTTAAACCATTCATCAATTTTTTCATTATCTTTTAATAATGCAACAATGGTAATACTCATATTATCACAACCTATACCACTACCTTCAGTTGTTGGTGAACAACAAACATCAATAATTTTTGATGAAATATCATTTAATGTCATATTACCTTTATTAATACCGTAATAAACTAAATCACAACATTCTTGTGATGTTAAACAATCCCAAATACCATCACATGCTAATATAATAAAATCATCATCTTTATAATTTAAATTATGTTCAATAATATCTGGTACACATGTAACAATTTGTTCATATGGAGTTAATTTTGAATTTGATTTAAATTCAAAATCACCTAGAGCTCTTGATAATGCTAAATTACCATTAACTCTATCCATTTCAACAAATCCATCAGCAGCAATAATTCTTGATTTTTCACTAATTAAAGTTGGTTTATGATCAAATGACATTGTCTTTGCAAACCCATTTGTTGCAAGAACAGTTCTACTATCACCCGAATTACCACAAATTATTTTATTTTGTAATTTTGAAATTAAAATTGATGTTGCTGTACAACCACTATGATCATTTTTCAAAATTGGATCGTTTAATAATTCTTGATCAATCTTTAAATAACAATCAATTAAACTTTGGCTTAAATTACCATCTTTAAAACTTTCTAAATTACTTAAAATTTTTGAACAGTTTAATCCAGCAAATTGTGCAACACCTGAACCACCATGACCATCAAATATACTATAGAATGCAATATGATCGGTATCATTTTCTGAAAGTAAATTTGGTTCAACTATATGAGAATCTTCCATTGACATACGCCATCCTTGCATAGCACAAAGACCAAAAGCAGTTAATAAATCTTCACCAGAATGATGTTCTTTATCAATAACGGGATTAGATAAAATTTGACCCATATTATAAGTTTGTTGTAGTTTATTCGTGAGTTTCTTGAGTTCAGTATACCAATTATTCAATTCGATGACTATTCCAACAATATTTTGCTATAATGTTATTCAAATAATTCTTTACAATTAACACAATTATTTTGCTTTTCCCGACAACCCAAAAATTTTTCGGTTGTTTGTTTTGTTTTTTTTTTCCCACTGCAAAAGAAAAAACCAACGAAATTTTTTGTCAAGAAAAAAAGTTTTGATAAGAAATTTTTCATTTTTAAAATTTCAATTTGAGAAATTTAAATGCAAAGTTTTGCATGTTTTGAATTGTAATTTGTGGAAGTGATGTGCTTTTGGTGTAGTGTAACGGTCAGTGTAACGGTAGTATAGCGTCAGGGCAGCGTCAGGGCAGCGTCAGGGCAGCGTCAGGGCCACTGCAACTTGTTTTTAAAGTCTCTTGAATCAAAACTTGCAACTTCTTTACAAACAAACTTTCAAACTGAAACCATTTCATTATTATCGAAACTTCTCACTATAAACGACGTTTTACACGTGCTTTGTTATGCATCTAAACATGAGTCAATCTTACAAACTTTTCAATGAATGAAAAATTATTTCATTCACTTAAAAGCTGTACATATCTTGTGGACACAACTAGTCTTGATATTTATCATTAGTTCAAGAAGACAGTAACAACCAATTTACATCTATCTTACAATGAAATCAAATTCAATTACCATTCAACCTGAACTTGAAGTTCTAAGACAATTACAAATTGAAAATAATGATGAATCAATTAATATGTATCCAGTTTATTCTTATTTACCATCATTAGAATTAACTCCTCACGTAGCTTATTTAAAATTGGCTGATTTAAATAATCCAAATAGAAAAGAATCTTTTCTTTTAGAAGGTGCAAAGACAAATAATGAATTAGATAGATTTTCATTTATTGGATTTAATCCAAGAAAAATTATTAAGACAGGTCCTACTGAAAATATTGAAGTTGATCCTTTAACAATTTTACAAGATGAAATGTCAAAAACAAAATTAGCTGAAAATGTTCCAGGTTTACCACCATTAAGTGGTGGTGCAATTGGTTATATATCATATGATTGTATTCGTTATTTTGAACCAAAGACAAAGAGACCATTAAAGGATGTTTTAAAAGTTCCGGAAGCTTATTTAATGCTTTGTGATACAATTGTTGCCTTCGATTATGTATTTCAAAGATTTCAAATTATTCATAATATTAATTTAAATGAAACAACTTTAATTGATGGTTATAATAATGCAATTAAAATTATTAATGAAATTGTTAATAAATTAAAAGATAATGAAAATCCAATTCCATATCCAATTCAAAACCCAATTAAATTAAATCAAACTTTTAAATCAAATATTGGTCAAGATGGTTATGAAAATCATGTTTCCCTTTTGAAAAAACATATTAAAAAAGGTGATATTATTCAAGCTGTTCCATCACAAAGAGTTGAAAGACCAACTTCTTTACATCCATTTAATATTTATTCTCATTTACGTACAGTTAATCCATCACCATATTTATTTTATATTGATTGTTTAGATTTTCAAATTATTGGTGCATCACCTGAATTACTTTGTAAATCTGATTCAAATAATAAAATTATTACACATCCAATTGCTGGTACTATTAAAAGAGGTAAAACTTTAAAAGAAGATGATGAATTTGCAAATGAATTATATGGTTCATTAAAAGATCGTGCTGAACATATTATGTTAGTTGATTTAGCACGTAATGATATAAATAGAATTTGTAATCCATTAACAACAAACGTTGATAAATTATTAACAGTTCAAAAATTTTCACATGTTCAACATTTAGTTTCACAAGTTAGTGGTACATTAAGACCTGAAATGAATTGTTTTGATGCTTTTAGATCAATCTTTCCAGCTGGTACAGTTAGTGGTGCACCAAAAGTTAGAGCCATGGAATTAATTTCTGAATTAGAAGGTGAAAGACGTGGTGTTTATGCTGGTGCTGTAGGTAATTGGTCTTATGATGGTAAGACAATGAATACATGTATTGCTTTAAGAACAATGGTTTATAGAGATGGTATTGCTTATTTACAAGCTGGTGGTGGTATTGTTTACGATTCAAATGAATATGATGAATATATTGAAACAATGAATAAAATGATGGCAAATCATAATACAATTGTTGAAGCTGAAGAAATTTGGGCAAATAAAGTTGGTAAAATTTAAGTAATAAATAGAATTATAAATTTTTTAAATAAGAATAAAGAAAAACTTTTAAAATTATTATATAATTCAATTATCATAAATTATTATTCAAAGAAACCAATATACTTTTTAAAATAGAAATATATATAAATACTTGTTAATATAAAACAAAAAGAAAATTTGTTTTTTTTTTTTTTAAAACGAATGTTGAATGCGTTATTATACAGGATTTATCATAAGTACATACGAATGTTTAGATATTAAAATTTATCTAAACCATGCAGAGAAATTATTTAAATAAAAAAATTTTGATATTAATTTTTAAACTACCAATGTTGAAAAAGTAGATTTAATATCATGATAAAAGAAATAAAAGTAAAGTAAAATGAAAAATGAGAGAGATAAAAAGATGATTAATCATTCAATTATTTCTTGTATTGTTCACGGAAATGTTTAGCAGCTTCAACCATATGAGTTAAAGATAATTTTGTTTCCTCCCAACCTCTTGTCTTTAAACCACAATCTGGGTTGACCCAGAACTTTTCAGCTGGATAAGTCTTTAAGATAGTGTCAATCTTTGAAATAAATTCTTCGGTTGATGGAATTCTTGGTGAATGAATATCGAATAAACCTAAACCAATATGATTTGGATAATCTTTAAATTCAGCAATATAGTTAGCATCATCTTTCTTGGAAAATTCAATAGAGACAACATCAGCATCTAAAGCTTTAATATGATTTGGATCTAAATCAGAATAACAGAAATGAGAATGAATTTGAGTCTTATTAGAGACACCAGAAGTGGCAATTCTGAAAGCTTCAGCAGCCCAAACTTTATAAGCAGATCTTTCAGCACCTTCTCTTAATGGTAAACCTTCTCTAATAGCAGGTTCATCAACTTGAATAATTTTAATACCGGCGGCTTCTAAATCATTAACTTCATCTCTTAAAGCTAAACCTAATTGATAAGCTTGAGTTTGTTGATCAATATCATCTCTTGGGAAAGACCATCTTAAACAAGTAATAGGACCAGTTAACATACCTTTAACATGTTTCTTAGTTAAAGATTGGGCGTAAACGGATTCTTTAACAGACATAGCTTTTGGTCTTGATAAATCACCAACGATAATTGGTGGTCTAACGTATCTTGAACCATAAGATTGAACCCAACCATTTGAGGTGAAAGCATAACCTTTTAATTGTTCACCAAAGTATTGAACCATATCATTTCTTTCTGGTTCACCATGAACTAAAACATCTAAATCAATTTCTTCTTGAAATCTAATTACTTTTTCAATTTCAGAATTAATGAATTTTTCATATTCTTCAGCAGAAATGGTACCTTTATTAAACTTATTTCTATTAATTCTAATATCTTTAGTTTGAGGGAAAGAACCAATAGTAGTAGTTGGGAATAATGGTAATTTGAAGATTGGAGTTTGTTCAATTAATCTTTCTGAGAATGGAGCAGCTCTTGTTGAACTCTTGGCATTAATAGCGGCAACTCTTTGTTGAACAGCTTCATCATTAATTAAAGAAGAATTAACTCTTGCTTGAATAAATTTAGCATTATCATTTAAAGCAGCGGAGACATCTTTACCAGAAACGTTTTGAGCAATGGTGACAACTTCAGCTAATTTTTGAGTAGCAAAGGAGAAATAACCTTTTAATTCAGCATCTAATTTAGATTCATTTTCTAAATCAACAGGAGTATGTAATAAAGAAGAAGAGGTTGAGACAATGACTCTGTCAGCACCTAATTTAGTAATAGCTTTGTTAACAAATTCAGAAGATTTGGCAAGATTATTTTTCCAAATATTTCTACCATCAACGATACCGACAGATAAAGTTTGATTAGAACCAATAATTGATAAAACTTCATCGAATTGTTCTGGGGCTCTAGTGAAATCGAAATGGAAACCAGAAACAGGTAAATTCTTCAATGAGTCTAAGTTTGGAACAACAGTACCGAAATAGGTAGTTAAAGTAATCTTTGGTAAGTTAGATTGTTGAGCAAAATAATTATAAGCCTTTGTGATAGCAGATTGAACATTTTGTGGTAAATCTAAGACTAAAGTTGGTTCATCTAATTGAACTTCAGTGGCACCAGCAGCAGATAATTTTTGTAAAATTTCAGTATATAAAGGTAATAATTTATCTAATAAAGATAAAGGATCTAAATCTAAAGAATCTTTATCAGATTTACCTAAATATAAGAAAGAAACTGGACCGACTAAAACAGGTCTAGTTTGAATACCTAAAGCTTTAGCTTCTAAAAATTCATCAACTGGTTTTTGACCGTTTAATTTAAAATTATTTGAATTTGAAAAAGTTGGTCTAACGTAATGGTAATTAGAATCAAACCATTTAACCATTTCTAAAGCTGTAACATCGACAGCAGCCTCAGTGGCAGTAGCTTTTCTTTGTAAACCTCTACCCATAGCGAATAAAGTATCTAATTGAGATAATTGATATTTAGTGTAACGATCTGGGATAACATTAAATAAAACAGATAAATCTAAGACTTGATCATAAAATGAGAAATCATTAGAAGCGATAATATCGACACCAGCATCTTTTTGTAATTTCCAATTTTGAGCTCTAATATCTTTACCGACTTTTAATAAATCTTCAACAGAAGATTTACCATTCCAGTAAGCTTCAGTAGCTTTCTTTAATTCTCTATTTGGACCAATTCTTGGGAAACCTAAGACAGCGGATTGAACCATTTTTTTTTAGTTATGTTGTTTTTTGATTAGGGGTTTACTTGATAAGTGAATTACCTTGATGATTTTTTTATACAAATTGAAATAGATATAGTAGGAAAGAAAAACCTGATTATAAATTGTAATAATGAGGATATTATTGATGTTTATATATGTTAATAATTTGGTTTATGATGGTTTAAAAAAATCACAGTCTCGCATATATTAAATTATCTTGTTAGTAGTCATTTACACATATTTTTTCACACTAAGCTTGTGTAGTCATGTAAACGAAGACCGAAAAAAAACGATGAAAGTATCTGAAACTGTTGTGAAATCTGTGGAAGGTTTGAGCAATTATAGCAGTAATAAACGTTGCAAGGTACTGAGTGAATGAGAGAAAGCTTGTGCATTGCGCAGGTTGATGGATCTGTGAAGAGTTTCTGTTAGCGGTTTCGACTACCAGTTCATTAACTGTGTCAAACAGCAACAACGATAATGTCTGCAGATAAGAATCCGCTGCACAGCACAAAGTGTGGTGTGCAGTTTTTTCGTTTGACTTCTTTTTCTTAGGGACCGTGTCACGTGCCATTGCACCGGGAAAGTCACGTGTAATGGCGGGTTACCCTCTTGCTGAGGGTTACCCTTCTTTTAGTGGTTACCCTCTTGCTAAGGGTTGGGTTTCTGGGAAATATATAGATAATAGCAAACTACATAACAACATAACTACGCAGTAATAATGTACGATAGGGTGAGGAATAACCCCCCCCAATTCATAATGACTAAAGACATAGATGTATCTCTCGAAAGAGAATGTGCGAAATATATAACCAAAAATGAGGATCTTGCTAAACAAGAAATTACTTTAAAGAAAGAATACGCTACGTTACTTCGAAAAATTTCAAGTTTAACTGCTGTTCTAAAACAGATGGATCCTTCATTAAATGGTAATGAAAATAATCTTTCACCAAGATTAATATCTGATCATGCTTTAAAGATAATACCTGATTTAAACTGGTATAATGATCAAATTAATCTTATATCAAATACTTTAATTGAAAATAATATTAAAAAAATTGATCAAGATGATAATGATAACGATCAAAATCCTGATATTGACGATTTTGAAATGCCCACAGATTTAAAAGAAATATATGATATGTATGTAAATACTCCATTGTTATATAAAGATTCTCATTTAGTTTAATTAACCTCACGTTGTTTTACTATTTCACTATGTATCATTATCACCACTTTTAGACTTTTTATCATGTTTAATTATATTCTCTAATGCTCTTGAATTAATAAATAATCCACAAAGAAACTTACGAACATGTGGTTTAAATCGAAATTCATCCATTAATTCCATTACTTTGAAAAACATCCTTTCATTTTCAAATAATTGAGATCCATACTTATTATTTAAATCAGTTATATTCTTTATAGCTGTATTTGATAAAATATGATTACCTAATTGACTAACAGCATCTATAACTGTATCAAATAAATCATCTTCAACATCACTAATAACAATACTCAATGGTATATTTTCTTTGGATTTTTCATCATTAGATCTTGAAATGGTTTTCAATAAAGGTTCAATTTTATCATTCAATGGATTCTCAATCATATTTTTCTCTTTTAATAAATGATCCAGATTAAATTCAATTGGTTTAGCATCTTCCAACAGATTGCCCGTAATCTTATCAAATTTAATCATTTCTTCCTCATATTCATTTAAAATTTCCCATCTTTTTTCATTGAATGATAATAATTTATCTAACCGACTTGGGATAGTTATACCTAATGGAAATGTCATTATACTTATCGAACAATCCCAATTCATTTCATCCAAGATTTCACATCCTTCACGAGTACGACTAATTAAACCTAACGCGTAAAATCCAGTAAATCTAACACTTGTAACATTTGCTTCATATGATATCTTAATTATATCTTCAACTAATGATGAATTATCTAATAGTCCAATACCTAACTCTGTAGATCCAATATAACCACAACACCATAAAGCAGATTTAACTTCAATTATATCTTCAAAATTTTCCGTTTCCATTTTTTCTTCAACGTACTTTTTAATAATATTCATAAATTTGATTAAATCACCATTTTGACTTAATAATGTTATACCATCTTCAGTCTTTGATAAACTTTCATAAAGGTGTAATGGTAATGTATAATTTTTATTATCTTTAAAATCATAAAATTTTTTCTTGAAAAAATTTTCAATGATGAAAACATATTCTTTATTTTTATTATTTAACCAGGCTTCTCTTTCACAATTAATAAAATTGATTTCATTCAATAATTGAAATCCATATGGTTTACTCAATAATTCAAATAAGATTGGTGAACAAATGAAAACCATTTGATTTAAAAATGTTTTAAATAAAATAGGCCATTCCTTTGATGTATATCCTAATGATATACATTCGTATAATGATTTATCTGCAATAGCAACAACATTTGAATTTAAATCATATAATTGTCTTGTTAGCATTTCCATCATGAATTTTTTGGATGATATTATAACTTCAATAATTTCATTTTCATAAGTTTCAATTGATAAAAGTCTTTGTAATCTTTCACCAACACATTTTGTAGCTTTCATTCTAACATTTTCATTTGAATCAACTAATGCTTTACCAATTATTGTACGACAATGTGATGAATATTTTAAATCTAATTCAGGTAATGTTAGCATTAAAAATTTATAACCAATTTTATTTTCAAATTGAAACATTTTATAAATAACAGTGAAAAAATTCCATCTCATTAAGACTTTAACACCATTAATAGATTCTGTTAATACACCAATAAACTTGAAATAACCATATATTATTTTAGTCTTCAATGAATATTCATTAAAAATATTTTCTGCTGAACCATCTTCCATAGCTCTAAAGAGTAATGAAGCTAATTGTGGAATTATTTTAATATCATCCATTAAAATTTTCATACCTTCCTCATGAGAGGTTAACATCTTAAAGAAACAACAACCAACTTGAATATATTTTTGATATAGTCTTGATCCTTGATTTACACTTGAAAATCTTAATCTTAATGGTCTATAAAAAACAAGCAATCTTCGAAAAAACTTTGTTGATTTGACTAATTCTTCTAAATATTCTTTGTTCATTAATGGACCTTCTAATAATTGTTGAATGATATTCCAATTCCATAATGTAAAATCTTTTGTTTGTAAAACTTTCGTTTCATAAACCATTTTTCTAAATCTTAAATCATCAACATCATCAATTAATGTGGTCTTTTTAACATCTTGTGCATATTTTTTCAAATTTTTAGAATAATTAATTTTGGTCATACCAAGCGTATTCCTATTTTTATTCATATCAACCATAACTTTATCAAATTCAAAATTTTCTTTAAAGATTGAATAATCATCTTTACCTAATGAAGTAAATGAGGGAAAATTAGCATCACTAATTAAATTTGATCGTATATTTATAAATTCTGCCAATAAATATCTAGCTTTAGATATTATTTTTTCATTAAATTTTGTTTTCTTATTTTCATCACTAAATAATTTAGATATATGCCCTTGAAAATTACATGTACCAAGTATTGAAATTATTAATGCTAAATGTTGATTTATAGGTGAAGATTCTTTAAGAAATTTCGAAGGTTTATTATCTTCATCCCAATTGTTCTTAGATTTGATTTTATAATTTAATGGTTTGATTCTTAACACATCTAAGAAAATATCGACTAAATATTGTGCACATAATGGTATATGAAAAAAGGATAATAATTCTTTTATTGGTTTAAAATTATCCATACATAATAACATTAACCCATTTTCATTTTTAAACGTTCTTGATATTAAAATTGCTGCATTTTGTGATTTTTCAATATTTATTGTATTTTTAGTAGTTTTATCTGTAAATACTGTAGATAGAACACAAATGTTGAAATCGTCTAAGAAAAATTTCCTTGTACTTTGAGCTGCCATTAAATCAAGAATTGTATCTAGGACAATTGAAGCTAATGAAAAAGAAGAATAATTGTTTAAATAATCTTGTAATACCCTTATACCATGACATTCTTTTATAACTCGTGGATGTTCAAAACAAAATTCTAAAAAAGTTTCTAAAGCCATATTCTTTAATGAATCATCAGTTTTTTCAATACAACTAATTATTGCTTGTACAATACCTTTTGTAATTCCTGTTTTATATTCAGAAAATGTACGAACTAATTTTAAAGCCTGTTCACGCTCAATCTGGTATGTATTATCTCTTGCTAATGAAATAATTACAAATTCAACTAACCTGTGGTCGATTAGTACTTTAACAAATTCTGGACCATTAATTAAACATCTACAGATACGAAATGCAGCTGCAGTTATTACTTTGTCATCATTTAATAATAGAGATTGAATTGATGATAAAAATGAAGATAATACCAGATCTTGCCGAAGTTCAGGATGATTTCTTAATAATTCTACAAATATATTTGCATTTCTTAAGAGAAAATCTGAAGAAGAGTTAATTTCTTGTAAACTTTGCATACATTCACTTATTTGCCATGTAGCTGTTTCAGTGGAACAATGTTTTAAATTCATTTCAAAATTATCATCATAATCATTACTGTTAGCATTTGAAGATTGAATGGTTGAGTTACTAACAGATGTATCAATCTCGTTAATTAGAGAAGTAGATTTATTTAGATGTGAATAATTGGTATTAATGTCATCTGAGATATGCGTGTTAGTTAAATCATCCCTTGATATATCATTGATTGAATCAATTGAATTATTTTGTTCATGATCATTACTTTTTCTATTCTGTTCATATTGGAATTTTAAACTTGAAATTTGACTTTCTAATTTCTTGATCGTTTTCACTATTTCTCTTAATTGTTTGTTTGTTTTAATTTTAATGGAATGTTTTTGTAAATGATCAGTAGAATAGGCTCCTGTATATATATTGGAGTCAGTTGCATCTCTGATCTTCTTTATATCTTCTTGTTTTTTTTTCAATTGTATTAACTCTGATTGCAATCGATTTATTTCAGGTGGAATATTAATTATTCTTGTAACATTATTTTTTGGCCTCTTTGATTGTGAAGGGCTCATCGAAGATGGTGATGTGTTATCTAATCTTCTCGTTGGTATGAATGATGTAGATAACACCAAACTTTGTTTGCTTCTTTTCGACAAACTGCTTGATCTCGAAACATTTGTTTTGTTAGTTGGGAACTTCATGCTGCCGACTTCTAAATTGGCATTAGAAGCCAAGCTATACCCATAATTTGTTTCGTTCATAATTTTTTTTTATTTATATAACATGTAAAATGAACCAGGTTTTAAAAAACATATGAGTGGTTATGATAGTCTTTGTTTGAAGTTCGTTTGTTTGACAGCAATGAATTTTGAAACTTTAAAGTGTTTGTTCTTACTTTTGCCCGCAAGCGTATTTGAAATAATTTCCATACTGGTTCTTTATGTTTAAGTGATATAGTTAGATTTTAAGAGTAAGGATTGGAAAGCACAGTTATAATAAAGATTAAATTGTATATTACTCGAATATTTAATTTTTGAAGTTTATATTATGTACTGATAAATTCTCATATTTAGGAATTAGTTACCGAATGAGTTTAAACTTCAATATTTGAGCCTTATATAAGGAACTAGATATTTACAAACATTTTATACACAGGATTTTAAATTAATTTATTTATTCTTTTCATCTTTCAAAATTTCTTTGAATTGTTCAGAAAGTGATAAATTATCATCTTCGACATCATCAGTATTTTGAGAAATAATTTTGTTTCCAAATAAACCACTAACTTTTGATCCAAATTCTTTGACAGTAGAAATATCCCATATCCAACAACCACCAAAAATGAACATCGAAAATAATCCGACTGAAAGTCCTGAAGATAATACGAGTGCTTTTGCAGCCTCGCCCTTGTAAATCTGTGGAGGAGGGTTGTTATTTGAAAAAAATATGCCAGGTTTGTCTTTCACAATGTTGTTAGTAACTAAATCGAATTTCTTGAAGTAATTTTTCAGGTAGATATAAACATACATTTTAATGAATTTATAGTCTTATGTATTGTTCGAGAGCATATTAGCGCTAAAGCAGTTCCTGTGCAAAATTTAAGTATTTGATTACGTCTTCTGTGAGCGTAATCATCGTTTGCTAGAACTTTTTCCGATTGAGAAGTGAATTCCTCCTTCATATCAAAGTATTTATTTACAACCCCTGTTCTGTCAGTATTAAATTGTATCAATGCAATACGTTTGAAACAGGTTCTTATAATATTTTGTATTTTTCAAACCGGACACACCGAATAACAGATGTGGTCTTATTTCTTAATGAAGTGTACAGATTAACAACTAGATAGTATGGAAGGTAAAGAAAACTAACTTTAAACTAGATATTATACAAAATTTTAATTTTTTTCTTTATTTATTTATTATTTTTTTTGGTTTTATTATTAAATCAAACCAAGTAATGTATTAGATCCCATGTCTACATATATGATTGATCATAGAGTATATAAATATATAGGCACCTTCAAATACAATTCATTATGATTATTTCTAAAAGGTTTTTAATCTTGTCTCATCTTTAGGTTTCTTTTTATAACCTTGTCCTTCTTAATAATATATACTACAGCACCCCAACCTGATAGAGCATCACGATCGGCAGCATTTAATAAGGCTTGACTTATTGTTTCAAATAAGTCATCAGCTTCTAAATTTGGTTCATACAAAGATTCACACATACCAAATAATTGATCTGATGCGGTACCACTAACTATAAAATCTTTTGCTTCGTCAATACAACCGATTAAATCAAAACCTGCAATGAATGGTTTACCAGATTTAGAATTGATACCTGCTACTACAGGACCAACGAAATAAGGACCAAATCTTCTTTCATACAATGTACTTGATACTAATTCTGTAAATGTTTCAGGTTCGATGGCTCTATCTTCTCTTAATTTATATAAATTTGTTTTATAACGAAATCTCTCACTTAAAGTTGTAACATCAGTAGCTAATCCAGTAATTCCAAGAAATACATGACCATAATTAAAGATTTTTTCGAAATTATTAGATACACCTAAAGACTGACTACCTAGACGTAAATCACATGCGATTGCTACACAATCCTTACCGGCCATTGCAACGACAATACCACCATTAATGGAACTTGGATCAGACATTGATTTCTATATTATATTGTATTTTTCTTTTAGGTTCAAAACAACACAGATGATGAAAGTAAAAAAACTGTTTTTTTTTACTTTATATTATGTTTATTCGTTGTCCTATTTTATAATTGAACTTCTGTAATTACTTAAATTGAAATTCTTTTTGCCACCTTACCGAGACTGTAAAAAGTCAGACAAATCGGTGTGAAAAATAAGGTTTTGTGAGGAGGGTAACAAATCTCACCTAGAAAGTTGATTATATTAAAAAAAAAGTGACATTAAATAATAAGTGAAGTTCATTTAATTCATTTTTATCAAGACTGTTTTTTCACTCAGACGGCAGTATTATCATATTTTTTATATAATTAAAGTTGTTTTTTATGTGGTAAATTATTGATTAAAACAAAATTCATATTTATTATATTAAAAAAAAAAAATTGAAAACATTAATTTAAGAAAAAAAAATCTTCCAGTTGAGAAATCTTTTTTAAAAGAAAATAAACATTTTGGACGGTTACGAAGAGCAAAAAAGAAATGCTAACATGAGCATAGCTGCATTTTTTTATGGAATGAATAACTGAGATTTTTGAAGTCATAGAGAGAGTTATTTAATAGCAAGTTATTTACTTTGGTATTTTGGTATTTAATCATTTTTTTAAGAATATCATGTGTTTGGATCCAAATCTTTTTTTGAATTTTACGATTGAGAAACTCATTGGGTTTCGACTACTTGAATTACTACCGGTCATATGATGATGCGACTCTTTCTTACTGAATTCTTTGCCAAGAACAAACAAAGTAATACCGTTGAATGCCTACTATTTTGTCTTGCCATTACTTCACATTAGGCACTATGTACAGACTAGATGTCATTGTTTTCAAGTTTCATCCATGCAGTACTTCACAGGCACACTTTGCTTATTTTCCTCCGTTTACGCGTTGTGTTGTTTACGTTACAGCGAATTAAATCGCCACGCAACACGAAAACATTTAAAAATAAAACACGAGAAAATTTTTACAATCCTGATTTCCCTGATTCACCCTCCAACAAAAATCAAAATCTTATTCGCAAGGAAAAATCAAATTATAATGTCACAAATTCAAGAAGGTCCGGTCACTGGATCACAATTAGATATACATCCTAATTCTCTTATGTCCACTGCTCCTGTACACACATCTCAAACTACAGATTTCGGTGGCGTTCCAACTGCAACAGAAGAAGATGTCGAGCAACATACCGAAATGATTGTCGAAGAAGATGAAGCAGAAGGAGTTGAAGAAGAAGAAGAAGATGTTGCTTTAGTTTCATTCGTCCCAATAGAAAAATTACAAGTGAACGGTATTACATCTTCTGACTTGAAAAAATTAAGAGAAAGTGGGTTACATACTGCAGAAGCGGTAGCTTATGCTCCAAGAAAAGATCTTTTAGAAATTAAAGGTATTTCTGAAGCCAAAGCCGATAAATTATTAAATGAAGCCGCTAGATTGGTACCAATGGGGTTTGTTACTGCCGCTGATTTTCACATGAGAAGAGCAGAAATGATTTGTTTAACTACTGGTTCTAAAAATTTAGATACTTTACTTGGTGGTGGTGTTGAAACTGGATCCATTACAGAATTATTTGGTGAATTTAGAACTGGTAAATCACAATTATGTCATACTTTAGCTGTTACTTGTCAAATTCCATTAGATATAGGTGGTGGTGAAGGCAAATGTTTATACATTGATACAGAAGGTACTTTTAGACCAGTTAGATTAGTGTCAATTGCTCAAAGGTTTGGTTTGGATCCAGATGATGCTTTAAATAATGTTGCTTATGCAAGAGCTTATAATGCTGATCATCAATTAAGATTATTAGATGCTGCTGCTCAAATGATGAGTGAATCTAGATTTTCTTTAATTATTGTAGATTCTGTTATGGCATTATATAGAACTGATTTTTCTGGTCGTGGTGAATTAAGTGCAAGACAAATGCATTTAGCTAAATTTATGCGTGCTTTACAAAGACTAGCAGATCAATTTGGTGTTGCGGTAGTAGTTACTAATCAAGTTGTTGCTCAAGTTGATGGTGGTATGTCGTTTAATCCAGATCCAAAGAAACCTATTGGTGGTAATATTATGGCACATTCATCAACTACAAGATTAGGGTTTAAAAAGGGTAAAGGCTGTCAAAGAATATGTAAAGTAGTTGATTCTCCATGTTTACCTGAAGCAGAGTGTGTATTTGCTATTTATGAAGATGGTGTTGGTGATCCAAGAGAAGAAGATGAATGAATTGATAATGTGTTATTTTATCATTCTCTTATTGGTTTCAATTCAGTTGAGGTAACACAAACTTTGTACATATTTGTTAATTCTTTTTTGCAAAAAACTCTTATTGTTAAATGCATACTTTCTGTAAACTTTCTAATTTAATAGTTGATTAATTCTCTTTGTTTTTTTTTTGAATTTTTTTGACAGCAACGTGAATTTAAGATATGATGTAAAATACAGTAAAAAAATGTTACAAAATAAAGAAATTTAACAAGGCCATTTCATATATTCAAATGCAAATATATTCATTATTTATATAATATTTTACTAACAATCTTTGATAATATTTATATTTTTGAACAGAAATTAATGCTTTGATACCAAAACAATACGGCACCATTTAAAACGTTCAAAGTTAAACATTCCCAGAAACATCGTTGAGACAAATTTGCTAGGGCAAGAAAGTTAATTAATATTTTTTTCTATTACCAGTTTTCTATAGAATGGTAGAAAAATATCTTTTATTTCTTGTAAAAAATAGCCGCCAAGGTCGTCGGAGATTTTCAGCTCGGGTAACAAAAATGTGTGTTGTTCCCCCCTTCGTTGGTGCCGTCGTAAAAGAAATGTCACCAAACAGGATCATTTAAAAGAGCGCAAACATTAAACCATAGTATAATGCAATTATCTTAATAAATCTGCTATTAAAATTTTTATCAAGATCAGCTTTATATCGAGTTAATATGCTTAAAAGACTACTTTCTGTAAACAAATCACATAAGGATAAAGAAAAAGATAAAGATAAAGATAAAGAAAAAGATTTACATAAAGAAAATTATTCACATTTATCAACAAAGACAATAAATAAGAGAATTGAAAAACAATCAAAACCACGAATTATATCAACTGAAATACCAGAGATTTCTGCAGATGCTTCATTGACTTTAGTTTCGGATGAATACGTTTATAAGACTAATAAAAACATTCCAATTTCGCCTGTCCTGGAAAAACAGGAATCTTTAAATGCTGAAAATATAAATATGTTATTTCCTAAAGTCATTAAAGAATTACCTTTTGGGTCGGGAGAAAATAAAGTGTTTGGATATGAAAATTTTGGTAATACATGCTATTGTAATTCCGTTTTGCAATGTCTTTACCATTTGCCAAAATTTAGACAGAATATATTAATGTATCCCTTGAGACCAGAAGGAATGGAAAGACACAGAAAGTTGCATATGATAGGAGATTCGCCAAGAGTTTTTACAAAGGAAAGTTTTGAAGCTGTAAATAATTCTAATGGAACTGATAATTCGAATAAGATTAAAAGTAATAACGAAATCATTGTAAATAAACAAAATGAAAATGAAAAAATTGTTTCTGGACAAAAGAAAACATTTATGCAAAACTGGTCTAAATCAGGTAATGAAAATAAAAATATAGCTTTGGAGACTGACCAAGTCGTTGAGCCTATACATGCCGTAATTATGAAACCAGATCCCATTACCGAAAAACTACACGAGGGTTGTCAAAAAATAATTGTTGGTAGAAGAATTAATGGATCAAATCATTCATCTTCATCAACAGTTAATTTATCTACAATCAATAATGACTCAGAGCCATTAAACAAAATGAACGGATTTGATAATGAGAATCATAGTAATCAAAACATCAATGCCAAATCAGAATCAAAAACACCACAAACACCAACACCAGCAAGTATACCTCCAGACAAAGCACAACGTACAAGTGATCAAAGAAAAAAGATTGCTTTGATGACAGGTCCTATTGTAAATATAGATCATATGATAAGAGTTACAGACAAACCAAATATTTATAATTGTTTAAAGGATATCTTTGAATGTATTAATGAAAACGTTGATTTTACAGGGATTGTTTCTCCAATACAATTTGTAAAGACATTAAAGAAGAAAAATTTATTATTCAATACTATGATGCAACAGGATGCCCATGAATTTTTAAATTTTTTATTGAATTCACTAGATGAGTATTTACAATCACATACAAATATTATTCCTCGAAACGTTAGTGATTTTATTCAAGATCAATTTCAAGGTACGTTGGTAAATAGAATCAAATGTCTCACATGCGATGCAATAACGAAAAAGGAAGAAGTTTTTTTAGATTTGCCTATTGAACTAGAAAATGAAGAAGAAATTGATATACAGGATATTTTAAAGGGTTACCATCAAAGAGAAATTCTTGATGGTTCGAATAAATTTTATTGTAATCAATGTTATGGATTACAAGAGGCTGAACGATTAGTTGGGTTAAGGAAACTGCCAAAGACTTTAGCTATTCATCTAAAAAGGTTCAAATATTCAGAAGAACACAATCAAAACGTTAAATTATTCAATAAAATTTATTATCCAATACAATTAAACGTTTCTTCGACTTTTGATTCATCAATTTCAAAGCATTACGAATTGAGAGGTGTGGTTATTCATGTAGGAAGTAGTCCACAACATGGACATTATGTCTCATTATGCAAAAGCAAATTTTTTGGTTGGTTACTTTTCGATGATGAAATTGTAGAATCTGTAGATGAAGCTACTGTATTAAAATTTGTTGGAGATCAGCATTCGCAATCTACTGCATATGTATTATTTTATGAAGAAATTGATAATGTGAAAAATGATGAAGAGTTGCCAGATAAATTTTTCAACGATAATATTGATCAATTATTAAAATATGATGATTGGATTAAAAAAGAGGAAGAAGAAAAAAAAAGAAAGAATCAAATTTTGATGCAACAAGAAAAAGATTGCTCCCCATCAATTGACCCAGAATCACAGAAGTCTAAAACGCATAGCATTAACAAAAAAGATCAACATGTGAAGGAACGCAAATGCTCTGATTCAAGCAACAAAACCAAGAGAAAATCGAGAATTTTAAGCTTTATGAAGGTATAGCATTTTTTTTTTTTTTTCATTTTAAATTGTTTTTTTGGATTTTTTTCATTAATTAAAATATAATGAGAAATTAAAGATAAAAAATAATAATTTTAATTATATCTTTCCTTTAGATGGATTATTATGAAGGAACAAACAAAAATAATGAGGAAGAAAAAATTAACTAACTGGAACCCGGTATTTATTAATACTTTTCCGTTTCCATACTACCATTTATGACAATTATATATTCATTTAAAAACATTCATTATTTAGGATATTTACTTTCAAATCTATAAAAATTATTTCCCTTGGTGACCATTCAAATCTATAGAAATAAATATTAAAAAAAAAAATAAAATAAAATAAAATTAAAAGGTCTTCTTTTTTTTCCACATTTATATCTTACGATATCTATTTTACAAAATTTTATTTATTTATTATTTTTACATTCCTGGAGCATGAGTGAATAAATATGAAATTGATTCACCATTATGTAATCGTCTAATAGCTTCAGCTAAAGTGGGACTAATATCCACTTGATCAATAATTGGAATATCTAATTCAACTGGAACAGTGTTAGTACAAACAATTCTAGATAATCTACTATTTCTTAATCTTTCACCAGCGGAACCAGAAAATATACCATGTGTAACAATGGCGATAACTTCTTTGGCACCATGTTCTAATAAAGTATCACAAGCTTTAACTAAAGTTCCACATGTATCAGCCATATCATCGATTAATAAACAAGATTTACCTGTAACATCACCGACTAAAACCATTCTTGAGACTTCATTAGCTTTTTGTCTTTCTTTATGAATTAAAGCAAAATTTAAATCCATCTTATCAGCTAATGATGCCACTCTTTTAGCACCACCAGCATCAGGAGAAACTAGGATTGCATTTTTTAAGTCTGTGTGATTTTTCATATAATTTAATACAGTTGGTTCAGCATATAAGTTATCAACAGGAATTCTGAAAAAGCCTTGAATTTGGGAAGCATGTAAATCCATAGTAATAATACCATCACAACCCGCAGTTTGTAATAAATTTGCAACTAATTTAGCTGTAATTGCAGCACGAGATTTATCTTTTTTATCTTGTCTTGCATATGGAAAATTTGGAATAACAGCAGTAATTCTTCTTGCTGAAGCTGTTTTACAAGCATGAATTAAAATTAATAATTCCATTAAAAAATCATTAATTTCTTGTTCACCATAACCTGTTTGAATAATATAAACATCTTCATCACGAATACTTTCACCAATGGTAACTGATGTTTCTTTATTAGAATATTGGTATACACCAACTTTGGATAATGGAATACTTAATCTTTTAGAAATTAAATTAGCTAGTTCTGGATGAGAGTTACCAGCTAATAGTTTGATACTATTTAAGGACATGTCTTCGTTATCAGCACTCATGAAATGAAACTTATTATTTTCCTTTTTTCTTTTTTTTATTTTACCTTAACTGATTTACAAGTTAAAATAAAATGATTTATTGATAGCTTTGTTTCCAAAGTTAACTCATCGATGGTGTTTGAAACAAGGTAACTAAGCATTAAATTTTTCGCAATTAGCAACATCGATTAATTGGAACATGCTAAAAATTTTTCAGTTTTTAAGAGAAACGACGGAGCGATGCAAAAAAAACAACAAAACAAGCCAGTTTATCAAGAGATGAACACTGAATTTTAAAATAAACATGTAGACTTTATTTAGTATTTTATGAGAAACTATTAATTATTAATTATTATGTAAATATAGAGAGATGAGTGTATACTTTGGAAAAAAAAAAAATTAGGGAAATAAAGACAGGCAAGAATTATTAAAAGTTTTCAACTTTTAAAATCAATTTACCTTGCGCACGTTGTGTTTCCATATAAGAAAATGCTTCTTTAATATCTTTCCAATTATATACCTTATCAATAATGCATTTGACAGTGCCATCTTTTAAGAATTCACCACATTTATTAATCCAATCGTTTGAACCTGAATTTTTGGCATTTGGATCAAAATAATAATGAATGTAGTCGTATGACCATAAAACGTAAGCAAACATTTTTCTTGCATTAGCACTTGGATTATCCCAAGAATTAAAAATATCGTTTTTATAATCTGCAACGTAATCACCAACAGTAGTTAAATAAGTACCAGATTTATGAATTAAATCACTTGAATGACTTAAAATATCATAACCACCAATAAAATCTAAGACAATATTAAATTTTCCTTGGTCATAAATAATATCAATGGATTTATCACCATCGTATGTAATAGTTTTACCATCTTTAATCATAGATCTTAATGGTTTACTTGATTTACCTCTATAAGTTAAATAATCTATAAAGATCATCTTTTCAATAAATGATGGAAATAATTTTTTTAGTTTGTCTGCACTAGAACCTGTGGTAACTATAATTAATTTTCTATCGATTTGATAATAATTAATTAATAATTGGATGACAAATAAACCAATAGAACTAGTACCACCATTAATTAAAATATTACTACTGTTTTTTAAAGAACCATTTTTATCTAATTTATCTAAAATATTAAAAGCTGTACCTAAACAAAATAAAGAACCAGAAGCTTCTTGTGAAGTAATACTATTTGGTTTTAATAAAATTGGATCTAAAGTTGGATCAATTAAAATACTAGATTGTAAAGACCCTTTTGCTAAATGTGGATGATAAAAGATACCAAATACTTCATCACCCTCTTGCCATGAATCTTGTAAATTTTCACCAACTTGTGTAATTACACCACAATATTCTCTACCAAGACCAACTTCACCATATATGGCAGATGAATAACCATTTTTAATCTTTTTATCAACGGGATTTAAACCTACATAGTTAACATTAACAACTAATTTATTTTTTGAAATTGGAAATTTTATCTTATTAACATAAGAAAATTCAATGGGACCCTTTTTTGAATGGAATACTAAAGCTTTTGTTGGTATAAATCTAATATTTCTAAGTGGCCTTGCAACTCTATGTAATGTATTTTCAGGGACTTTAATTTCTTTAGGAGCTGGAATTGATGGTAATTCTGTCATGATTTCCAGTTTGGGATCACGTTTAGTCAAGATTTTATTTGACATGATGTTTATTATTATTTGATTTCGACAAAGGAAGATAATAATATATCTATCTGAACATTATTATTATACATGTCTCGAAATAATGAATTTTGAATCTTTTATACTGTTTTAATATGATCATATCAATTGTATTCCAGAAGTATTATAGCGCCTTTTTATTTATCATTTTAAAGTTTCTTTTAAATCTCGGAACGGAATAAAAACAGAGAAAATGAAATTGTCTCAAGTTGAATAAAGCAATGAGAATAAGTTGATTGTGATAAACCGATACAGTGTGATGTAGTTGTTGAAAGAAGCAAGAAATGCAGTGGTATTTGAATATACAAGGCTCCGATTCCAGTTCTTGAATTGTGTTTGTAACGTATTTTGTAAGGTAACTACACTGCTGTATAAAATTGATCTGCACCGTGCCTTTGTTAAGTTTGGACTGTTGTGCACCCATACATTTTGAACCGCCCTCCGTACATTTATTTTTTGGCTTTCCAAGAAAAAAAACAAGAATTTTTCACGAAACTGCGAAATTTTTTGGAAGATTAATCCAACCGTGCGAAAGTTTGTGCGTGTTTCTGTCTGGAAGAATTATTGCAGTAGTAATGGAATCGATTTGTTTTAGTTTCAATGAACAATTTTGATAAAAAAATAATAGCATTTGATTGTATGCTATTATATGATAATATAATTAGAAATTGTACTTAAATTTTTACTGTTGAAAACTAGTTAATAATCACACCAAGACAAATTGTATGTGTTACTATGATTATTTAGGAAATAGAAAAAAATTGTATAGTAATGAGAATAATGTTTTTTGATATCAAGATATTATAAATAAAACTATGAAAATTTAAAAAAAAAAAAAATTATTTCAAATGATATTAAAAAAGAAATTAAAATACATATGTTTTAACGTTAACTTTATTCTATACAAATTATTTCAAACAAAGTACCAAAGATTAATTTTACTAACAAGAATTTTTAATTTTTTTTTACAGTTATAAAAATGGGTATTTCTCGTGATTCTCGTCATAAAAGATCAGCAACCGGTGCTAAACGTGCTCAATTCAGAAAGAAGAGAAAGTTCGAATTAGGTCGTC